>JAOTRS010000022.1:5546135-5562617 GCA_028565755.1 Dinotopterus cunningtoni
TGCAATATGAGATTTATGATTTTTTTTGAACAAGAGAAATAAGGTGATAATTTGTAATCTCAGTTCAGCAGAAAAAAGCACTTTAGTTTCCCTTTTAAATTGTTAATGTTGAAATTTATTTATGTTCTGTGCAGATTTAGAGATGAAGGCATTTTGCACTGTTTTCTTCATCATATTTTTGTCAGACATTGTTACTGGTTTAATTAAATTATTTTGTACCAAAGCAACATAAAGGACAGAACAGAACAGCATTAAAATAAGATCCAATTTGTGAAGGATGTAAATTTATGTCTGTTTATACATACAAAAAAACATGTTTATCCATATGAGAACTTAGTATATTTTGTTCAATAAAAAGTGTTATCTACACCTAAACCAACCCCTGTTTTGGGTTGTCCGGACCTTAGCTGGTGAGGAGTGTTCATTTACCGGACCTCAAGCAATTTTAGTTGAAGACCCCTGGTCTATGTAACCTGTTCTGAAATGGTTCTATTATAATTTATATATCGCAATATATATCGTTATCGCAAGAGGCTGCAATGTATATCGCAATATGAATTTTAGGCCATATCGCCCATCCCTAAGCTCCAGTAATTTCAGATTTCCTTAGTTGTTTTCACTGCTTAATGCAGCCTTCATTATGTTATATATTGTTCCTTTTGACATAGTGACTGGCCAGGCAATGAGCATGTGTATGGATATGAATTTTGTGGATGTGCATTTTGTTCTTATTGACGCCTACAAATCTTTTTCTGGTTGATGTGATTTTTAACCTCACTTCTGATAGGGTGTTGGTCCTACCCCTCCATCCCCTCTGGTTGGTCTGAAGCCCCTTCAGTTGCTGGAGTTGAAGGCAAGGGGGCGTTTTGGGTGTGTGTGGAAGGCTCAGCTACTGACTGAATACGTTGCAGTCAAGATATTCCCTGTTCAGGTAGGCATCTGAGCCTTTAGTTTGGGTTTGATTGGAGCATTGTGTGTGAAATGCAGCTGATTACAGAATGTTTGGGTGGATTTGCACTGATTAATTGGAGCATGTCTTCTTTCCAAAAGGTGATTAATGTTTGTGTTGTGTCCAGGATAAGCAGTCATGGCAGAACGAGAGAGACATCTACCTTACTGAGGGACTGAGACATGAGAACCTGCTGCACTTCATCTCTGCCGAAAAGCGAGGAACCAACCTGCAAATGGAGCTCTGGCTCATCACCGAATTCCATGAAAGGGTTAGACATTAATTTATATATTCCGTCATCCTTCTCAGCATGAGCGTCATTTAAATGTCAGTCATATTATACATAATGCCATTTATAATCATGTAATGCCACTCTCATTAGTGTTAGAACATATTTCTGTATTCATACAGAGTGCAATTAATGTCTGTGTGTGTCTGTGTGTGCTGTAGGGATCTTTAACAGATTACCTAAAGGGGAACACGGTGAACTGGCATGAGTTGTGTCACATTGCAGAGAGCATGGCCCGAGGTCTGGCCTACCTACATGAGGATCTGTCCTACAGACTGGAGAGTCCCAAACCAGCAGTCGCACATAGGTATGAGCCTAAAAGCCATTTAAACCACTTGCATGATCTCCAATTGACAGGTTTTTGCATGATCTCCAGCTGAATTGTTTTTCACTATTGCTTCTCAGGGACTTTAAGAGTAAGAACGTGCTGCTCAGGAATGATTTGTCTGCTGTGATCGGAGACTTTGGTCTGGCTGTGCGCTTTGAGCCAGGAAAACCCCCAGGAGATACTCATGGCCAGGTAAAACTCTATGCTGACACTATCTGATTATTCGAATTCATTCACATTTCATATTTAATACAAACTTTCATCATTTCTTTTGATTGTGTAGAGCTGCTTTGTGACAATGACGATTGTTAAAAATGCTATACAAATAAAATTGAATTAAAGCACTTCACAAAGTCTTGTTTGTTATACAGCTCTATCTTGAAATCAAAAATGTCCTGGTGTATGTGTGCTCTGCTTCAGGTTGGTACTAGACGCTACATGGCTCCGGAGGTGCTAGAGGGTGCCATAAATTTTCACCGGGATGCATTTTTAAGGATTGATATGTACGCTTTTGGCCTTGTGCTCTGGGAGCTGTTGTCCCGCTGCACTGCTGCTGATGGTGAGAAAATGCGTAGAATTCAGGTTTTAGTACTGTATTATCTTCCACAAATGTTAGACAAATGGACAATATGATTTCAGCTTGAAGTGTTCTTATAGGGCATTAGCATTGTCCCCTTGTCAACATTATGTTTCTGGTTTGTTCAGGGACTGTACATGAATACATGCTGCCATTTGAGGAGGAAGTGGGGCACCACCCAACTCTAGAGGATCTTCAGGATGTGGTGGTTCATAAGAAGATGAGGCCTATACTGAAAGACTTCTGGCTCAAACATCCAGTACATATATATTTCATAAACGGTTCTTTACAGATTGTGTTACCTCAGACATGACTTTTACAGAAGGAATGTGGTAGTCTCTGAATTCAGGTTTCTAAGCTTGGATGCTGATGGAAATAAGGCTATTTAGAATAAACACTTCAGGATAACAGCTTGACAGGATTTTCCGTTGTTTGCTTTAGGGATTGGCCCAGCTGTGTGAGACGGTGGAAGAGTGCTGGGACCACGACGCGGAGGCCCGTCTGTCCGCGGGCTGTGTGGAGGAACGCATCATCACCATCACCAGGGCAAACAACACCATCAACAGTTCTACCTCAGACTGCCTGGTCTCCATGGTTGTGATAGATAGCGACTCGGCTCTACCACACAAAGAGGCGAGCATGTGATCGGTGTTGGTCAGTGAAGCGGGAACTAGAGACTGCTGCACCACTAACCTTTCAGTCGTAAGAACTTTGCTGCTCTTCTGATATTTTTTTTTTTATGGAGTTAAACATAAAGGTCTGCAAGCAGAATAATAAGGATGAAATCTGAATGTTGTTTCCAAAATCTAACTGTGTGTGCATGCACATATGCAGACCATAGCTGTGCTCATTCAAGAAATTCTGGCATTTTACCCATGAATTTCAGGCGCCAAGTGATGATGATTATTATTATTATTATTATTATTATTTTAAAAAAGTTTTTCTTTAGTTGTTGCTGATTTTGCTTGTAGATCTTTCGCACAAATTTTACCTCCGTAATTTTAATTTGGACGACAAAGCACAAAAACGCAACACCTCATCTAGCAATCATTTCACAGTGCACTCATTCGCTACCTCCTTGTGTTTTCAGTGATTATTTTTATTTATTTTTATTTTAGCATTCAATTGTGAATTTTTTTAAGGACACTTACTTTTCCTAATCTCTTCATCCGCTCCGTAAAATGCCTCCATTTACAGGACATGGCTTGCGAGCTCTCCATTCCTCACATATTTTCAAGCTGTTGAGCAGTGATTTAGGAAAGTGGAAAGCTAAAGACTGTTACACACAACAGACCTCTGTTTAATCGAGTACCTCTTTCTCTTACTCAGTGATCTTTCTTAGATTGTTTCTAGAATCTTCAGTTTCTTTGTGAAAGTGTCTGACCTGTTTTATGAAGAAGGTAATGTTTGGTGAGGAGAGCAGTTGTCTGGAACACTGGAATCAAAAGGCAGCAGGACTGTTCTTTTTCTTTTCTTTTTACTGTATTTTAATTATTTTTTGCTTGTTTGCCGATTATCTGTTTAAAAGGCAGATTTATTGTGGTGTGTGTGGTGGTTTGGGAAAACCTGAATTTTGCTGCAACATAGATTTTACTATAGCAGTGAGGAATTGTTTTTATTTAGCCTACTTTTTGAACTTGATTTTTTTTTTTTTTTTATGGGTCGGCCTGCTATGATCATTTTATAAAAAAGCAGGTTTAACAAAGAAAGAAGTAAAGCCAGTCAATCTGCCTAAAGATGTTCACAATGTCTGCTTGCTTTTGCCGTAATTAAGGCATTAGCTTCATCTATTTGATTTATAATTAGAAACATCAATGATTCTCCATTGATGTTAGCCTGAACAGAGATCAGTGAAGAGATATCGATTGATTGAATGTTTTGTTTAAGTGCAGCAAGTGACTTTTACTTTAGTTGATCTGTATCGACGTGGATGATGCTAATAGTCACCAATGAAACGGAATTGATCCTTTAAATTTTTGGTGGTAAAATTTTTTTAAAATGCCTTTTATATACACCAATCGGCCATAACAGTAAAACCACATGCCAGATATTGTGGAGGTCCCCCTTGTGCTATCAAAACAGCTCTTACTCGCCAATGGACTCCACGTGGTGTGCACTAGTTTCTGGCACCAAGATATAAGGAGCAGATCTCCTAAATCCTAATAAGTTGTGAGGTGGAGCCTCTATAGATCAGACTTGTTTGTCTAGCACATCTCCCAGTTTTTTGACTTTGAGCTGTTCATTTAAACTCGTGAGCTGTTTTGGCATGCCCTTTAAACCATTCTTGAACAATTTTTGCAGTGTATCAGTGTATTATCCTGCTGAAAGAAGCCAGTGCCATCACATAATACCTTTTTCATGAAGGGGTGTATTTGGATCACACTGTCTCCCCAAGTTTGGCTTCTTTCCATAGTGCATCCTGGTACATACTCCCGGCCATCCTCTTGATGTGAAAGATAGCATGATTCATCAGATCAGTCCACCTTCTTCTATTCCTCCATGGCCCAGTTCTAATTCTCACATGGCCTTTTTAGGTGTATGGGCACTCTGACTGGTCTGTGCTTGTGCAGCCCTGTGCATCCTTTTTTTTTAATATCAGAACCAGTATTAACTTTTTCAGCAATTCATGCTACAGTAGCTCTCTTGTTGGATTGGAGCAGACGTCCTATGGTCAAGATGGTCTTGACTGCCCTTGACTCGCCCAACGGTTCACCAGTTGTCTTTCCTTGAACCACTTTTGTTGCGCACTAACCCCTGTGTATCAGAACACCCACAAAAACCTGCCGTTCTGGAGAAGCTCTGGCCCAGTTTTCCAGGCATTGTAACATGCCCTGTGTCTGAGTCACTCACATCTCTGCTCTTGCCCATTTTTCCACATCAAATTCAAAGAAATGATTACTGTTCACTTGCTGCCTAATATTTTCCACTGTAACAAAAAAAAAAATCAGTGTTATTCACTTCACCTGTCTGTGTTTTTAATGTTATGGCTGTTCAGTGTATATAAACTCATCTGACCCCATGTGCTGGGTTTTCCCAGGTCACCACACACAAACACAAACACGCACACCTTCATATGCTTAATCTATTGACCACCCAAAGTAGCGTCTACAGGATAAGCATTGTGACACGGAAATGCCTTTGTACTCCTCATGCTTTAGTATTATGCCTGCATATTTAGGGCAGGGTCTCTGAAAGTGTGTCAGTGAACGTGTGATGTGTGCATTAAGGACCGATGCTGCATATAGTAAGAGCAATAGCAGTGACGCTTCAGGATTAACAAGGGTGGGTTTGTTTGTGATGTCTTTCATTACTCAGGTAAATGTGTGATTATATCTATATATGAGTCTGGTATAAGTGTGTGTGTGTGTGTGTGTGTGTGTAAGGGGGGGCGGTTAAATTGCACAGCTTTTAGCAATAGACCTCAGCTGTAGGAACGTCTCAGTGGAGTGATGCTCTGTATAGTTGGTGCTCGGTGTTTCTAATTACCCCTCCTTCAGAAACCAGCCGTATTGGATCACACGTTGGCTGAGAATTTGAAGTTTAGTAGTAATAACAATTCTGACCTCATATTTAGATGAGTATTATATTGTTTTGTGGTAGATCTGTAATTAAATCTATGTCTACTTTTATACGATTAAGAGATGTTTTTTTTTAATATAGAAAGTGCTGTGATTTTATTTTTGCGCTCACAGTATAGATAAATGAAGATGACTGGTCTGTGACTTATGCACAGAGTAGCAATTATTTTCTTTCTTCATTAATTTTATTGTATTATTATTATTATTATCATCGTTATTTTATTACTGTTATAAAAGTTGGAACCTACCTCATTTTAACCACTCTGGAATAATGGTTTTGTTTCCAGACATTGCACGCTTTTCAGCTAATGTTTGTGTTGTTTTTGTGTGTGTACTGTTATAGTTTGTATACAACAGCAGCATCCATAAAGCTCTCCCCTGAGCCAATTTAATAAGCTTGACTGACACTTGTAAATGTATACTGAGATCAGGGATTTCAAAGTCAACCTACAACGTAATAAAGCTATCTGCAGGTTGGATTGTGCCAAATTTCTTTTTAAAGAGCTTAAATGAGCAAAGCTGTGAGTGTGTTGATACGTGGAAAATTTAAAATATTTGGACAAATCATAAATGTAGTGAAATTTCCCTGATTCCTCTTTGTTAGGCTTGGAAGCTGTACATGCTCTGATTTCTGTAAATTTAATGCTGCATGTGACTTCACTCTTGGTTTCTTGGGTTTCCAAGTAGGTACAGCGGTACCTCGGCAATGAGAGAATTCTTATCGTGAAATCATTTTTTTTCCATAGGAAATCCTGTAAATGCAGATAATCCGTTCCACCCACTCAGAAATATTACCAACATATTACCAATGTCCAACTTTCAAATATAATTATATTTTGCATATAAAAACAATCAAAACGTTTAGTGCAAAACGTCAATAAAGTGAAACATGAAATAAATTAAGGTTAAGTAAAGTTTACTGTCTATGATTCTTCTTGGCACCTGTTGCTTTAAAAACAAAACTGAAAGTGGCTCCTTTTTTTTCTTGCTACCGTCTTCTTACTAACATTCTCGGGATGCATGGTACTATGTCTTCACTAAATCTTGCACAAAATGGCAAAAAAAAAAAAAAATTGCGCTTTGGATTTCCACAAGTTTTTGAATGGCCCCTGGACACGCACGCAACTTAGCTGGCATTCGGTTGAAATGCTTCATATGCTGAGGCGGGTGTTCGTCTGCTGAGGTACCACTGTACTTAGAGATTCGGACTCAGAGATTCCTTAAATTGCTTAAGCTTTATTTAAGCATTGCAGAAACATCGTCCTGTGCCTAGATTTAGATTTCGTTCATGCATTTTTTTTTTTCATTTTTTTTTTTTTTTTAAATTAAGAATCAGGAAACATATGAAAATATATAAGAAATATATCAGACACCCACACAGAGTCAGTGTGGGAGCTATACAGTATGTGGTCTCTTTCATTTCTTACAGAAAAATAATAAAAATACGGCAAAAACTTCTATCACCCGTGTGCTGTGTTTAGTCTTATTCCAACAGATATAAAGGCACACATTTGTTTTTGTGTACTCCAATCTAGACAGAATATCGACTTTTAGACCATCAGCATCTATTTTTAAAAGGCGCATAAACAGAATGTACACACCCCTGTGTGTGTTTATGGTGCTCATTCGTGTAAGATCATCAATGATCCTTTGTTTTACAGACTGAAAGATACCTGGTTTTAAAGGATTCTTTGTCAATACAGTATAATTGATTTTAGTGGTGCTTGTGTGATTCTGGTGTCTCACTATTTGTCAGGTGATTTCACTTCATTAAAGATGGCTAAGTACGGCTAAGAAGTTGTGGTCTGTTTTTTTTTTCCCCCTCCATATTTTATCGCTAGCTCCTCATTAATTTTAGATCAAAAACAGATTAGTAATGATTAAATAGCAAAGATTTATTTCAATAAGATTCCTTTTTGTATAAAACAAACTCACTAGACGGTTCTTGAGCCACCTTCATATTAAATTTAAGTAAATTAAATTATGTAGATTAAATTGAAGAATTAGGAACAAATGTTTTACTGAGTCAGGCTGCAAAGACCCTAAAGATAGAATAATAAAAAAATGTTTGTGACAGCCTCAGCAGCAACCTCATTTTCCCTCTTGTCTGTTACAACCACTCAGCATTCAGCATCACCAGTATACTCACCACCAACCTGATCATCTGCACCAAATCAATGATTCTCACTGTTTCATGCTTCAAGCCTTATGCTTAACAAAAAACATTCTTTTGAAACTCGACTAAAAATGAGACAAAAAGTCCTTTGGGGGGCCTGAGGAATTATTCTACCTTTAAAAAAAAATGAAGAAAGTCTGCCTCTTTTAAAGCAAAATATAAAGAAATAAGGGGTGGCTCAAGACCTCTTGACAGTTCTATAGTTCATTATTGTACATTTACAATAATGTCTAGTTTAAAACCTTAAAGCCATTTCCTTTTCTGTAAATGCTTTAGAGTTGTGGTGGATTTGATGACTCTTCCACATGACCTGCTGTTTCTCTCAATGTTGCTGATGGACGCTCCTTTTATTAAAATTTTGGCCTATTAGTATAAACATACAGTATATTTATTCACCAACAACCTTACTTTAAGCCTTTTTTTAATATATAGAAATACATTCCCTGTAAATGTGTGGAAAAGAGGGATTCAACAGGTATAAATCCAGTCCTCTTATAGTCAAGGTTTCTGAAACAATCAGTTCTATACCTCTGAAAAGTCTAATTCATTATAAATATAAGCTCTCATCAGTCAAATTCTCCAAAAGACAACAAGCAGAGAGATGTGTCTGAGGTTTTTTATTTTTTCATTTTTTTACAGATAATGGAAGGAGCGCCTACACAGCTCATTCACGTTGTGTTTTTTCCCCACTGAAATGAGTCTAATGGCTCTGAAATTAATATATGGCTTAACCTGGCTTTTCTCCATCACAGCGCTCGCCACTTAAGACTGAATTAATGGACAGCTCATTCTGTCCCTCTGATTCTCCTGTTTCTGCCTCCTACACTTTCTCTTCTTTCCTCTGCTGTCTTTCTCATGCATGCTCTTTAATAAAACATTTTATTTCTGTCCTTTTTTTTTCTTTCCTATCATTGATGTGTATATTCATGTTCTTGTGCATATAAGTATTGATTCATGTAACAGTAATAGGTAACATTGTGGGCATGCTGAGAATGAAATTCAAGGATGCGATGAATATGTATGTATTAAGTCGAACCCCTTTCCCACCTCAATATTGATCATTTTTCTAATTCTACAACAATTTGTCAACAATTGAACATTTTTATTTATTAACAAATGAAACAATAATCCCCTCACCAGCCCCTAATTTTCTCTCTTGCAGTTAATAAGAAAATAAAAGTAGGTCGGTATGGTCTGCAGTAGTGGAAAGAGGGGAGAGTGGCTGCCTGCCAAAACCCACATTCAAAACCAATCCCAGAATCACTTTAAGCAAAATAAAAAAACATCTGATAGTGCCATTTCCGTGTTATTTTGTTTTACGACTAACCCAAGCTACATAGCTTGTAACACAAGGATGAAGTCTCTCTCTAACCGCTTATCAAGGGCACTACTTGGTGTGTGGAACAAGGGATAGTTCACTATTAGGGTTTCATTCCCGGAAACTAGAACATAGTTGATATTCCAAAGCAGAATAAGTGGAAATGTAGAGAAAATCTCTATCACAATCTCGGTTAGTTAGTTCTGCCAAATAGCTGGTTAAAAAAAAAAAAATTAATCATAATCCGTTGATAATAAATGGAGTTTGTAGAAAACTACAGTTATACAAAAGCAATATCACTTTCAAGGTCGTGCTGTTTTACTGAATTTTAAAACATGGTATCTAGCACCCTCGTGACTAAGACCGCATCACAGTCGTGCTGATATGCATAATCTAATTAAGGTCCTGCTGTGATGATGAATATCAGCACGGCTATGATGCTGTTAGAGAAAGTTAATCAAGCTTCAGTCAAAAACAAGGATTCAGTAGGAATGTGTACTGAGAATGTTTAACCGCAGTTAGAGCTTCTGACCCTTTCACAAAGTCACACTCCTTCAACAGCTCTGGCTTAAAGTTTTATGTGTACTGTAGAGTACCTTCCTTTTTTTTTCTTTTTGTAAAAAGTAATGTTTGGAATGCATTCATGGAGTACCACAGGGTTGTAGCATGAGTGCATTTTTGTAATTAATAATAGTGCATTTTTAATCTTTTATTATATTGTCTGTCTAGTAAAGCTTAATCCTGGCTACATCATATCAATTACCAAAGCACATTCATTAAAAAAAAGTATATTTAACACTGCTGCTGATTTATAAAAAGAAAAAAAAGGTGTCCTACACACGTGTACTATGGAGAAAGAGAGCACTGGAAAGAAATGTGTTTGCATATGTAATTAAAGCAATTGATTTTTTTTTTTTTTTGTCCCCTTTGCACCGGGATAATCCTCAAGGTCCAGCTGGTCACAGAGGGATTTGATCACTCGCTTCATGGCAGGAGAAGGTTAAGCTCTTAGGCAAAGTGCTAAATTGGCCACCCTTTTAAAAGCCTGAAAATGCAAAGTTGATTTTCAAACTAAAAGTACACAACTCTGAATTGTTGAAATAGTTTTCTTAACCAATGTAATGTAGAGTTTGGGGTGTTTAAAACCTTTGTCCATCGGACCATTAGTTTATTTATCTGCATATTTTGTTATATTAACATTCAGTTTTTTTATAATAATTAATTTTTATGATAATAATGACCTTTTCATTCTAAAGCCACAGTTCTGCCTTTTTTTGTCCCAGAGAAAGCTTTTAAAAGACCATAGTTTGCATCTTTTCACATTATACACATTTCGTTTCTCCAGTCTACTGAGAACTGTATTACAAACACATGATGCACTTTTTTATTGTCACTATATAACCCATAATGGAAGTTTTGATTAGACATAACAGAAAATATCATCTTTATCCTATTGCACTGTATATATATTTTAAAACAATATATCATAATAAGAATGTTATAATGGTTTGCACTGATTTTGTTTTAAGTGGACTTAAACCAATGCCAGCAATTAAATGCATGCCCCTCACAGCATCACTTGCTTTCCCATTAATTTGTCACCTGACTTTACTGGAAAAGTTAAATACCCCACTGAAATAATTTTGATTTTGAGTTCATGCAAAGATTTAGCTGCATATTAAATAATTCATTTAATATATCAATATATATATAGTGATATATCAGAACCCTTAATATGGCTCCCGAAGCACAGTTCTTCCAAGTACTGTCATGTGTGTGCGTGTCGGACACGACACCCATCAGCAGGCACATATTGCATATCATGAAAACATCAACAAGGATATCTTGTGCAGGACATTTTCAGACTCGAAACCAAGCAATAATGGCTACACTGGAGTGTTTCTAAATATAAGTATGTTTTATGTGCTTCTTAACATCACACATTCGCTGGTTTTAAATCCATTTACATCAGTTAAGGAACCAGTGTCCCGTATATACAGTACAGTGCATTTAAAAAAATGTAAATATCATGAAAACAGTTTTTGTTAATTTAATTCATTCATTACACATAATATATTCATTACATAAAGTTTTTGTTGTTTTAATTTCAATGCTTATGGCTTACAGCTCTTGAAATATCCACAAAAAAGCGGTATCTCAAAATATTTAAATACAGTGGAACCTTGGATTACAAGCATAATTCGTTCAGAAAGCAGGCTCGTATTCCAAGACACTCGTAAACCAAATTGAATTTTTCCATAAGAAATAATGGAAACTCAAATTATTCGTTCCACAGCCCAAAAAAATAAATACATAAAAAGAATTAACACAAAATATAAAGTAAAAATAAAACAAATTAACCTGCACTTTACCTTTTAAAAAAGTAAAAATAAATCCCAACAGATAAGTGTTTCCGTTTGTGCCAGCAGGCACTGTGTGTGTGTGTGTGTGTGTGTGTGTGTGAATCTAAAGTAAGCATCCCTCTCCCCCTTCTCGTCTTACACAGTTACCCTTCCTCTACTCTTTTCACACACACGCGCACACGACGGAAACACTGTTTTATCGGAAAAATAAACAAGAAATCTCTCTAATGACACTCGATTGAGCGACACACTAACTGAGTCACTGCTGTAAAGTAAAAAAAAAAAACAAATTAACCTGCACTTTACATTTGAAAAGAATCGCGACAGAGCAGTGTTTCTGTGTAAAGCAGAGAGAAAGAGTGTGTGTGTCTGTGTGTGTCTGTGATGGCGAAAGTAGGAGGGGTCTGTGTGTGTGTGTGTGTGTGTGTGTGTGTGTGTGGTCCAATCCAATAATGTGTGCGCAACAGACACAAAGAGCAGGCTGATACAGAGAGAGAAAATGGATCTTTAACCTCTCTAATGAGACTTGCTTTTGCTTTACACGCGCGCTATACACACACATACAGACACAAAATAAAATATGTTTCACACACACACGTAGTCAAAGTGATATAGTAAGCAGTACACACGTGCACGGATGTTGATTATACCAGTAAGAGACACGCACTAAGACCCAGCAGGGGAGACATTTACCCACAATTCCGCAGCAGAAAAACCGTTGGCTCAGTTGTGATCACGTGACAATCGGCATCAAAACAAGAAGCGCATGTGTGATACATGATACTCGGTACTTGTAAACCAAGACTTGCTCGTTTTCCAAGTCAAAATTTATTTAAAATCTTTGCTCGTCTTGCAGAACACTCGCAAACCGCGTTACTCGCAATCTAAGGGTTCACTGTATTTCCTAAGCTCAATAAAGCATTTATTCATACACACTTATTTTAAAAAAAAAGCTTTTACTGTAAGGAAATTCTGAAATTTATGTTCAGTTATGTACTCATTTCTTGGTCATTTTCTAGCTATGACTTTGCAGCATTAAGAAACGGTCCACAGGTCTGATTATTTTTTGGTTATTTTTATCTATTTATTTAGCCCAGGTAAGATGATTCTTACATACAACATCCTAAAGATGTCTGCGTGTTGGCTCTTGATGCACTGACTCCAGTCTTATTTCACTCCTTGTGAACCACTCCAGAGGTCATGAATAGACTTTAATAATTTTTTGTAGCTTACCATCCTTGTGGAAGGTGCCGGTGATCGTCTTCTAGACAACTGTCAGGTCAGCAGTCTTCCTCATGATTATGATGCGTGTACTGAACTTGACCGAGTCATACATGGTATTTATACTGTATGAATAGTAATTTACTCAAACTTAAAATAAAATCTTCGAATATGTATGTATGCATAATGAATCTAGAATATATGTGTTTTACTTTTTGAATTACATTATGAAAAAAATAACTTTTTTTTTTTTTTTCGAGGCACTCTAGTTCCATAGACCACAAGCAAAAATATAAGAAGTTTCATTTTGTAGTATTGGAATAAACATTGTATATATTTTATCCTTATAGAAAAACATTTGAGATCATTGCTGAAAATGTCAAAACTCAATTTGACCACACACAACCTTATTGCAAGGTAAAAGTATGTACATTTATAATAAATATGGTCTGGATAGTGAATGAGTTTTAACCAGTGGTCATCTAACCAGATTGTATCAATATACAATTCAACCAAATTTATTTGGTATCCAATATAGCAGGGATAAGCAAAGAACATCTTGAGGATAACTGCCTAACTGACTTGCTCAATCTACACTTGATCAAGCAAGTAAGTTGTAGATCCTCAGGATCTGGGTTGGGGTCAAGGGTAGCTCAGTGGTTAAGGCATTGGACTACGGTTCGGAACATCCCAGGTTCAAACCCCACAACCACCAAGTTGCTACTGTTGGGCCCTTGAGCAAGGCCCTTAACCCTCAACTGCTCAGATGTGTAATGAGATAAAAATTGTAAGTCGCTCTGGATAAGAGCGTCTGCCAAATGCCTAAATGTAAATGTGTTCACTGTGCAAAATTATTATTCATGCCTCCTAATATTCCTGGCTCTCAATAGTGAAGTAAAAATAACAAAATATGGCTTGTACATGGTTGGAGCATCATAGGAATCAGGAAATGTATCCTCATGCTCGAGTCCATTCGAATTGTCTGTAAACTTTTGTATATTCCAACGTACCATGTCCTTCTTCAATCTTTTAAAGGAACTTCCAGAAACAATCTGTAGAACTTACAGAAAGGTTTCTTCAGTGTTGTAAGACTTACATGCTGCACGGTTTCTGGAGGCAGGTATCAGTACCTGGTACAATCCAGTTGGAGCCATGGTGACAGACTCATAAGAAGGTGGAGAGGATTGCTGAGACCCCTCAGCCAGCTCCACCTCAGAGTTATAATGCTGCTTAATCATATGTGCAACAAGCCCCCGCTTTTCTTGTACCTTCTCCAGGTCCACAAACACCTCTTGGTTTAGTTGTTGGTACAGAAAGGAGGTATTCTTTATCTTCCGCCTTGCTAGGTGCCTCTTGTATGCCCGCTGGATCATGGTGGCTGAGACTTCCTCCTGCTTGCGTCGGAGAGTAGTTGTAATGGGTTCATAGGAGGTCTTGGAGGGGTTGGATATCATAAACTTCTCCTCCATCTGCTGCTTGAGGGCATCCATCTCACCCGATTCACCCAGTACACGTTTGGTAAAAGCGAACAGGATGTCCAGGCAATGGATCTTGTCTCCACTTACCATGGGTAAATCCATCAAAATCAACTTGAGCTTATTGGGTTTGGCAATTCGCAGGGGCTCTGAAAGCGTATCTGCAAAACTGGAAAGCTTGGAGTACTCAATGAAATATGTCGCTTCCACATCAAACTTCTCCCATACTTCATAGAACATCTCAAAATCGTCCTCACTGAGAGGCTCGGTGCTCTCCTCTGTGGCCACACTGAAGTTCTCCAGGATGATTGCAATGTACATGTTAACAACAATGAGGAAGGAGATGATGATATAGCTAACAAAAAAGGCAATTCCAACTGAGGGGTTTCCACAATTGCCCTTTGCATTAGTGCCTGTGTTGATGATGTGTGGATTACACTCCTCCGGTGAGTTGCTTAAAATAGGTTCCAGCAAATTGTCCCAGCCAGCAGACGTGGTGATCTGGAACAGGCATATAATACTGTTCCCAAACGTTTCAAAGTTGAACATGTCATCGATCCCACCTTGCTTTTTCACGTAGGCGAAGTTGGCCATCCCAAAAATGGCATAAATAAACATGACAAGGAACAGGAGAAGGCCGATGTTAAAGAGGGCTGGCAGTGACATCATTAAGGCAAAGAGTAACGTCCTTATTCCTTTGGCTGCTCGTATGAGCCTGAGGACTCGTCCAATTTTGGCTAGCCTGATCACCCGAAATAAGGTTGGAGACACAAAGTATTTCTCGATGATATCAGCCAAGACGATTCCTGTAACAAGAACCGGTAAAATTATAAAGCTTAGAATGACTTGCAATTGTAAGGAATGAAGACTTTTGGAAATATATTAATTTTATCCTTCTAAGGAAGTTCTACTTGGAACTTCGGTAGGAAGAAAAGTGTCTGTTGTAGAGAGTCCACAGAAGTACATACTGAAGAACACCTTAGGGCACTAGATAGACTGCTTTTCGAACAAAGTAGCTCTATACAATTGAATTATTTACCAAAGACTTCATTGTGGTCGCCACATTTGGCCATTTATTTATGTTTTACAATATGGAAAAAGACCTCAATTAATAGATGGTTTTTTGTTTAAATTTAGTTCAAGGCATCAGAAAGTATAATAGTTACCAATAATGAGCAGAGGTTTCTAAAACAAAACCAGGTAATAACCAGTAATTTTGACACAAGACGCAAAACCAATTTAATATGGCTCTACCCACCAACTATAGAGAGGATGACCACTACAAAATCGAAGATGTTCCAGCTGACGGTGAAGAAATAGCAGCGGAGAGCAATGATCTTAATGAGGCATTCAGTGGAGAAGATGACTATGAAAACCAGGTTGATGTTGTTGAGAATGGACTCCATTTGAGGGGACTGCTCATCCGTTTCTAGCATCATGGTGATCATGTTCAAGATGATGAGCATCATGATTGTGATGTCAAAGGCTTGTTTGGAGACCAAATCGAAGAAGAAACCTTGCAGAATATTCTTGATTTAAAGATCAGAAAATTTGTTAGCAACCACTAGATTAGTAATATCTTAATATCATTGAATATAATCAGATGCTTCTTTTTACCATTGGCCTTGGTATGGGCTTCTGTGGCTTTTTGGACCCCAGTTTTTTCATCGCATTATAATACTTTTTCTGTTCCTCAGTCATAAAGATGTCCTGTCCACCTTGCAATGAAAAAACAATATCGTCTTCAAGACTTAACTAAAAATATTTGTCATGCATTAAATATTTTATCCAAATAAGCTAGGCATCAGCACCTATCTTTCTCTTCTGCTGATTGAAGTTGTCAATAATTACACCAATGAATAAATTTAGAGTGAAGAATGAGCCGAAGATGATGAAGATGACAAAGTAAAGGTACATATACAGGTTAATCTCCATAATGGGCTGCTCGTCTACCTGTGATGAGAAAGAAAATAAATGATTTGCACTAATTTTTTTTTAAATATATTTTTTCCGAATACATTCTAGATTTTAATTGGAATGATTAATAGTTACCCCACGTGAATCCACTGCTGCATACATTATTTCCATCCAGCCTTTAAAAGTTGCCTGTAAATTTCAGGTAAGAGTAACAAGCATTCAAATCAACTTCTTAGTGTAGTCTCTCAAAAGAAGAACAGTTTTTAGCAGTGATTTTTATATTAGCAGCTG
>JAOTRS010000022.1:5601658-5621207 GCA_028565755.1 Dinotopterus cunningtoni
GCGGTTCGGAGGAAACACGTGATAGTCTTCGGCCCTCCCGGCTGAGTGGTAGTGGTAGCCTTAATGTGGGAGCCCCCCTAGCGACGGGGAGGAATTGGCCATGACTAAATTAGGGGAGAAAATTGGAAAAATCCAAAAAAATAAAAATACAGCTGGATCAAAGAAAAACTGTCTCTCTTTATTTCAGGCTGCAAAGCAACAATGTGATTTTTTTAATTTTTTTATTCATTTTCCCCAAATGTGATTTCCATAATCTCTGTACCTAAGGGGTTGGATTGTTCTCACATTATAGGCAATTTGGGAACACCAATTTGTTCCTCTCAAAAAAAAAAAAAAAAGGAGTCTGTTGTAGGAATGGCTACTTATAGCTGCTATAAAGTAAGTGCTCACAGGAACACTTCTGGATGTCCTGTTGTTAAATTTTAGGCACTACCCTGTTGTTGATTATTTTACCGTAACACCATGTCTGGTTTATTATTATTATATTATTCCATATACATCATATTATAAATTACTGGCCTCAGCTGCCCTAACCTTTCACTTCAGTACCATAGTGTATTCATCTGAGTGTAAAGTGTATCATTGAGTCCCAATTTAATGGCTTTCTTACTGACTCATGCCACTGTGTATGTCTAAACTGCCTCCACAGGGTGCTACTTCATCTGGAGTAAAGCGTCAGAAAGTGGAGAGCTGGGAAAAGAGCGTGGGCGGGTTGGGAGGAAGAAGTGCACTAGGGTCACTAGTAGTGAGAAAGAAGCCTGCAGCAACAGTTACAGCAACAGTGACAGCACAGCAGCCAGCATCTGAAACTCGGACTGGTACAGGTAGAGTCTTAAAAACCTTCTTTTTTTTTTTATAATCCTTTTTATTAATTGTTTGGATAAACTATAGCAGTGTTTCATAGAGTATAATTAGTTGGGGGAGTATATTTGCCGACCCTTTTTTCAAACGATGTCATCCGCGATTTATTATATTGCTGTGTACTGTCTGCTACTAGTTAATGTCCACTACTTATGAATCGATCTTCTCTATAAAACTCAAGCAGCATGGATCTGTGTGGCAAAACAGCACTGATCACGGAACGATAAACATTTTTAAAAAAAAACTTGTGCAACAGACCTGTGGGGAAACACTGCATAGTGTAGGTAAAAGGGTAGTTACACATAAAGTTAAGTCTTTTGATGTCTTTTGATGTGATGTTCTTGTTTTAAAAATCTGGATGCCCTAATAGCCATTTTCTCTATCTGCTGTTTGATATTGAGAGAATGTGCTGTCTTAATGCATGTATGACCAAAAGTATGCAGACACCTGACTATCACACCCATTTGTGCTTGTTGAAAATACTATTCCAGATTTATTTAGTTCTAGACAGTTTTAATAACCTCCACGTCATAGCGAAGGCTTTCCACTAGATCTTTTTTCCCTTTTTTTTTTTTGAGGGAGAGATTTGTTTGTCCAGCTACAAGAGCCAATTGAGTTTTCCTCCTTGTGTGCAAATCATGCTTCTATGCACCTTGCTTTATGCACACAGGGCATTATCATGCTCTTGAACCTAAATTCTATAGTATACAAAGATAATCAATATAGTTGTGTGCTTCCAAACTTGGAGAAGAGTATCATATGAGTGTAATAGTCAGGTCTCCACAAATATTTGGACAGAACCTACAATGTATAAAAAGAAAGAATAATGCTTAAAATATATTATCTGTGTTGAACCATTTTTGTTTAAATTGTAATATGGAACAGTGGCAGAAGAGTCATTTAGTGGCAGAAGAGTTATTTGGCTTTAAAAGCCACAGCTTTGATCAACAACTATACACCAGTAATCTGGTGACAGGATCATGGGCATTGAAGGCTCACACATGCGCGCGGAAACCAAAAACCAGCCCGTCCGGTTCAGTCCCGCAGAAAAGCCAATGCAGCACAAATTGTTGGAAAAACAAGTCAATGCTGGTCATTATTGAAAGGTATTAGAATACCCAGAGCACCACAGCTTGCCATGTATGGGGCTTAGCAGCCAAAGAGTTCAAGGTTATTGATCCGTCCTCCAAATTCCCCAGATCTCAGTCCAACTGAGCATCCATGGAAAAGTCCAAACCATGGAGGCCCTACCTTAAAGATCATAGCACCTGAAGGATCAGCTGCTAACATCCCAGTGCCAGATACCACATTATACAACCAGAGGTGTTGTGGAGTCATACCCCGAGGGGCCAGAGCTGCCCCGGTGGCACAAGGGGAACTTTTAATGGTTTAATGTTATGGGTGTATATACATATATAAAACCAGGGCTTCTGTTCATATATTAAGCTAATTGTTTAACAATTAGCTTAATATATGAATTGTTAAACGACAGAGCATTTTTATTTCTGAACTATCTACTGAAGGAAGGCATTAGACCTAAATAAACATTTTATCGATTTTTCTTAATTTTTAAGTTTCTTAGGTTTGAATTAAACACATTTCACATGGCTATGATACAAATACAGGTAACAGCTAACGATAATGATCCAAAGTCCACCCTTTGAAAACCACTGCTTTAAATATCTTACTCTACATTACACTGTTGTAACCCATTTTAAAATGACTTAATTCATGACACTAACCCACTTTTTTTTTTTTCTTTTTCTTCCCCTCCCTTTCTGCACCATTCAGATGCTAATCCTGCCAAAGCAACTGCCACTGCAAACAGCAGCCAAACACCTACAGTTCAGAATGGTTCCTCTCTCAGCCTGCTGGGGGCGTACTCGGACAGCGACGAGAGCAACTCGGACTAGTCTTGTCATGACGATGGAAACTATGTTGACTATATTCAGGGACAGTCTCAAGAAATGCACTCACAGAGTGTTGATGTATTTGTACATGATAATTTAGGAAAATAAAATGTTCTGGTTGTTTTATATGTTGGTTTTGTTTTTATTATTAACATATCGAATATAATCGAGCAGATGCTTCAGTGTTTGAATCCCAGAGGTGTCTTTGGAGATTTGAGTGAGGTCCTTAACCCTGACCTGCTCAGTCACATTGGATAAAAGCATCTGCTCAGTGAATGAATGTCATGTCAATAATTCATGTCGAAAGACTCTAGGTATCCCTCCATAAAATGGCATCGCTGCTCTCCTCTAACATGCTTCACTCCTGATGCTGCATTGTCTTTTTCAGAATATTCCCGGTCTCAAAGGTTAAACTCGCTATATCTACTTTGTTACATAACACGGTTTATTTGATTTGCCATAATTTATAGCATAACTAGATTACAGTTCCATTGTGCTGTAGAAATTACAAAATCCATGATGACTTCCTTGACCTTGTTTATATTAAGCATGTTCTCCGTGCACCTATGTGGATTTCTTTTGGGTGCTGGGTTTAGTCCTGCCTCACAGAAAAAATGCCCAGGGGCAGGTTGGGTGTGCTAAAATCAACTACTACTACTACTACTACTAGTTATACTAGGATTAAGTGAATGTAAATGAATGAAAGAAATCATTTATCATTAGATCAAATTTTTCCTGGTGAAAATGCATATTAAAAGTGCTGTACAGAGATGAGTGGCAGGTGGTTCAGTGGTTAGCACTTGTCTTGCATCTCTAGGGTGTGGGTTTGATTCCCACCTCAGGTTTGTGTGCGTGCAGTTTGCATGTTCTTTTCGTGCTTGGTGAAGCTCCGGTTTCCTCCCACAGTCCAAAGACATGCAGGGGGTCAGAGGGCTGGAGCCTATCCCAGGAGACTTTGGACACGAGGCGGGGTACACTCTGGACGGGTGCCAGTCCATTCCAGGGTGCACACATTCACATACTCAACAATTATGGGCAATTTGGGAACGCCGTTTAGTTTAAGCTGCATGTCTTTGGACTGTGGGAGGAAACCGGAGTACCCAGAGGAGAACACCATGCACACCGACCCCAAGGTGGGAATCGAACCCAGATCCTGGAGATTCAAGGCGACAACTGATTATGAATTCCATGAGCACTAAAATAGATATTTGTTATAGACTCACTGGCATCCCTCTAGTCCTAGTCCTTATGTTTAATTTACACAGCTATTAAAAGTGTGTGGTATCTTTAGGGAACGATAAATGTCCTCACCACGAAGGGAATCTCGTTAAACTTATAAAATTAGGAATATGTGATGAATATTTGATCAGATAGCACACAGTTGAGAACAAAAGCGAGCCTGTGGGCTTTCCTACAAGTCCCTGCCTACTGGAGAGAGGCAGCTGCCTGCCATAACGCGTTACTCATTAAACCAGAGGCACACACACACACACACACACACACTCTCTCTCTCTCTCATCCTCCTCTGCGTGTGCATGGATACCAGGGTGTTTCATTTATAGTTTCCATCTTTCTTTTAATTCATCGCCAAGGCTTTGGTGAGTATGTGAAGTGAAGTGGGTTTTATCAGAAATCTAACGGTAGTCTAATTGTAGGCTGAGGGGGGAAGGAGGAGGGGGAGGAGGGCTAACCGTCCAGCTCTCAACAATAGCGAATTCAGACTAGGGATTTATAAACTTTTTATATAATTAGCGAGTTTGTTAATCCCAACTGTTCGAGAAATTAACATTTAATATCATTTATTACTATTAATTTTGAAATAAACCGTATTGTCTCGTTTTTTTGTCTGCTCTGAAGAAGCACAGCCCTGTGCTAGCTTGTTGCTGGCTAGTTGTGAGAATAATATAAGCTTATAGCTAACAGACTTGCTAAAGAGATAACAAATTAATTCAAGCATTTAAGAGTGCTTTTCTTTTTTAATTATTACTATTCCTAGCAATTCCTTAAAAAAAAAAAAGATTTGTCAGAGGTTGGTCATTGAATGTTATTACGGGTCAAGGTACAGTGCATGCATACAAGTTGTTTTTAGCTAGCCTAGCAGATTAGCAGCTTTATTAACACTCAGAGAAACTTCCTGCAGGCTGTGTTCATGAATGTGTCTTTAAAAAAAAAAAAAATAGTGCAAGTTTAGAAATACCACGAGGGAAAACATAATACATCAAGTGCATAGCGATAAGGAAGGAATGCACAGGGTTGGGCTGAGCTCTGGAGGGATTTAAGTCAATACTCTACAGTGTGTTTGTGTCCCAGTGTGCTAAGAGTTTCCTTCTTCCTTCTTTTTATTTTATAGACGAACACACACATTTGAAGGAGTTTCATGTTCTGAGGCATCGATGTTTCAGTTGCATTAAAGGTAGCAAACCTTGATTGTACAATGCATTCATGCAAACTGTAATGAGAAATCAAATTGTATTTGTCATGTACAGTACACAATTATACACAGTATGATGTGCAATGCGATGCTTATATAACTTTCTGTCACCTAAAATGGAAAGGTAGAATAGAATAGTGTGGCACAGGGGCGTAGTGGTTAGCACTGTCACCTCGCACCTCCAGGGTCCGGGTTCGATTCCCACCTCGGGTCTGTGTGCATGGCATTTGCATGTTCTCCTCACAGTCCGAAGACATGCAGATTACTTCCCAAAATTCCTGTAGTGTGTACCCTGCCCTAAGTCTCCTGGGATGGGCTCCAATCCTGTATTCAGGATAAATCGGTATAGACGATGATTAACAGAGAATAGAACAGATTTAGCTACAATGAAAATAAAATTTGCACTAGAGACTACATTAAAACTTTGGAAGGTAAAATTAAAATAAATGAAAAAGGTAAAAATCCATGGGGCAAGGATAGCTTGGTGTTAACTTAAGGTGTTGGACTAGATCAGGAGGTGCTCAGTTCCAGCCCCTCCACCACCGAGCTGCCACTGTTGGATCCTTGAGCAATGTCCTTTACCCCAAGTGCTCAGATACAATCGGCTGTCAAGCTGTCAACTCAACCCTGCCAAACGACGGATGTATCTCCAGGGAGATGAGGGGTGTCGGTCGCCCAGTGTGCCGATTGGCAAAAAAAAAAAATGAGGAGCACTGTGGCTTAGTGATTAGCACGGTCGCCTTGCACCTCAAAGATCCGAGTTCTATTCTCACCTCAGGTCTGTGCATGGAGTTGGAACGTTCTACCTGTGATTAGTGGGTTTTCTCCCACAGTCCAAAGACATGAAGATTAGGCTAATTGGCATTCCATAGTGTGTGAATGAGCGTGTGAGTGTGATGTAACGCTCCGTCCAGGGTGTACCGTTCTTCGTGCCCTAAGTCTCCTGTGACCCTGTATAAGCAATTAATCAGTGAGTGAGTGAGTAAAAATCCTCCCTAAAAAGTTAGGTTGGAATATACAAAAGTTACAAAATAAAATAGAACCGTAAAAATATATAATCTACACAGGATTTACAAAATGTAATGGTGATCTGAGAGGTATTAAAATATATACAGTATATAAAAAAAATCATTATTTGCGATTTCAATCATTGTTTACAGTTTAGCACAGGATTACAAAACATGCATTGCTCCTCTCTGTTTTTAACTTTTGCAAGATGTAAATTAGTGCTGTTGAATGCTTGATTTTGATTGGCTAGAAATTGTTTATCAGCCTTCTTTAACATAAAAAAATAATCAGCAGCAGTAACAGTAAATATCATTACAAACAGTTAAAAGTATAAATTCTTATTCTTTAACAGATTAGAAGCTGTAACAGTTGTCTCTTGGGTAGAAGTAAAACTGTTATCAGATCTGCTGTTATATAAGGGATGAGACAGGATGGAGCTGTTAATGGGTTACTGCAAAAGAATCCTCTTCACGCAATTACCCAGGCGATAATTATTTTCCTGTAACGTCATCTCTTATACTTTATGAACCAATAGTTTCAGGATAAAAGATTTATATTTTGCCTATATTCATATTAGAGAGTAGGTAAATCGGCTCAGTTACATATCACAATTCTTTTGCATGGCAATTCATGTATCACTACAGCGACTTATTTTTTTCAAAATTACTGTATTTGGGGTGGGAATCACCAGGGACCTCCTAATACAGCCCCTTTTCATGCTCTTTACACTATGTAACTTGAACAAAACTGTGGGATAGAATGACTTTCATACAGCTTTCCTTTGCAACTAGTCCTCTATCAGACTGTTTCTTTAACAAAATTTTTTACAAATGATGGAAGTATGAATTTATATTGTACATTAGAATGCACTCTATAAGAATGCACTCGCTAGACTAACACCCTGATATTAGCATGTCCTAAACACCATCAAACTGTAGCTTGTAACTTGTACCCCTATGTTCTATATCTTTTACTGTAGGCAAAAACAGTGTCCGTTGGGTCAATAGTAAGATACGAGTGAGTAGGGGTGCAGCAGTACTAGGAATGGGGATCACCAGGGACCAGCCGATACAATATAATTGCTGTACCTGGGTACCGATTTAATTAGTTTTTTTTACATTTTAGTAGTTCAAATGCGAACATCTATAAATTAATTGAAAAAAGGAGTTTTTGGAGTTGGTATTGAAATACGCTGTCTCACAAAAGAAATACGTAAGTAAACGTGATGCTAACAGAATCGTGTAGTGAATAATATAGTATTTGGTGGCCACTGGTGCTTCCCATCCCAATTTCAAATATATTGTTGTTCAGAGGAAAAAAAAGAAAGAAAAAAAAAACCTTCTTCTTTGGTGAACACAGAAAAAATAATCTATGTTGTAATTATAATTTTCCTTTCACAAGAAGCTGGCTTAACAATCTTGTTAAGAGTCTGCAGTGTTTTGTATTCTAACCTTGTGAGGTTATGCTGTTACATGCCAAGCTTCATCATCATTATTATTATTATTTTAATTATTATTGTTGTTGTTTTTATTTATTTATTATTATTATTTTATTTATTTATCTTATGTAATTACCTTGGAGAGAACTTAACTTTTTTAGCGTTGTTTCACAATATAAATTGTATTAATAGATATGGAATAGAAACAGGCAAAACATATATGTTTTTTATTATTATTAAACAAAAATATTAATAGCATTAAATGAGGTCTGACAGGAATAAAACACTTCAGGACATGCTGGTATAAACATGCTGGAAAATAATGATTTTTAGAGTGGTATTTCATGTTTGATTTACTTTCCTATAGCAGCACGCCTGGTCGTGTTTTATTCCTTCATTCTGCCACACAAGATTTTACAAGACTTTATCTGGACATACACCAGCAGTTTTTAGACAAGTATGCAGAATGGTGTAAACTAGAAAGTATGTGCAAGATACACAGTAATCAG
The DNA here is from genome assembly GCA_028565755.1 of Dinotopterus cunningtoni. Lineage (NCBI taxonomy): Eukaryota > Metazoa > Chordata > Actinopteri > Siluriformes > Clariidae > Dinotopterus > Dinotopterus cunningtoni. Next base: position 5,609,816 of record JAOTRS010000022.1, read on the forward strand.
CGTGCAAGAACAAAGACGACTGTCTGGAAAAAAAATCTTTCTCTTTCTCTCTCTATCTCCCTGCACAGACCCATGGCAAAGTGGCTGAAAGATTACTTGAATTTTGGCAGCAAGAAAGGTCCTCCGCAGCCGCCCAAGCCCGATTACACAGAGAGCGAGATACTTCGCGCCTACCGTGCCCAAAAAGACTTGGACTTTGAAGATCCGTATGAACCCTCGAACCGAGCAAATAATGGCTCGGGGACCTCTGACCTCTTTCCTGCATTCGGGACGGTTCTGCCCAATGGCATGGAGGTCAAGATCATCTCTCCTAAGCACAGACTGATAAAAGTGGAATCTCAGGAATTCAACCGCTGCAAGATCCCACTGGGCATCGTCTCATTCGAGGAGCCTCACGTACCCGTACGTCCTCATTTTCTTAATCGACTCGTCGCTCACTCTGACCTTGTGTGGCCTATTAGGCAGTTTGAAAGTTTACTTTAATGAAAAATCGCCTGGGCAAAGTATACGTCAGCCTAATGGTAGTGCACTAGAGCTATTAAGGTTGAAGCAGAGTCTTAATGTAGCTTATAAATTACATTTATAATGCACTTAAACAGGCGCTTAGTAACAGATGCGATGTAAAAGCCTACAGCAGTACAGTGGCATCGATTGTGGTAGCTCAGTCTGTGTTGTGTCTGGTCTTTTGGCTTTAAGGCTGAAGATTATTGTTTTAGTAAGAGGCTTTATTATTTTCCACACTGGGCTGTTCGATCCAGGGTGCTATGATGTGGGATTTCTGCTTAAGACGCAATTAATTTTGATCCATTACCCGTAAACCTCCTCATAAAACGATGAGGTCTATCCGGTGGGTCGAAATACTAGCAAAAGTATATATATCCTGAGGTTACATTAAATGCGTGCTTAGATATCAGGTATCCTGGTGTACATTCACTGTTGCATGTGTTTGCCGGAAAGTTTTTATGGTCCTCAAGGAACATTGAGTCACACAACAAACTTCCCCAACAATTAAAAGCTTTTTAAACTAAACAAGAGCTACACGATTCCCGGACGAGTTCCTGCTTTGCACTTCCACAATACAGCCGTGACCGTCTCTGTTCATGTCCTCATTTTTGTTCTCCCTCGGCTCTGAAGACACACAAAGGAAGCTCAGTCTTTGAACCTTTTTTGCTTCATGCTTCGGATAACAAGTACCTAGAAACGTTTTTGCCTATGAAAATGTTTGACTCATGCTGTGCCACCTCTGGTTCAGTAATTGTTTTGGTAGCTAAGCTTAGGGGTTTTCTCAGACAAAATTTTGGATGAGAGTTCTTCTATAAAGCTTGTAGTGACCAGCAGGGCAGGTACTACCGAAGGCATTCTTGATCTGCAGATAGAAACCGAAACAGGAGGTGTAATTTATAGTAAATTGCTTTCCTGTGTTCCTAAAAAAAAGTTCCTATGGTGAAAATGTGGCCTCACGCTGGAACAGGTTTTTCCTTTTAGGATTGTTTTGTATTTGGCTCCATCCATCTTCTCTATCCCTCAGCTCTAATAAAACTGTCTTCTCAGGGTGATGGCAGGGGGAGGAAACAAGGTGGGGTTTGTTTTCTTTATTCTAGAAATGACATAATTAGTCTTATTTTTTGCATACAGTTAAATTGACTTTGCAAGTTGCTTTGAGGAACATCCACCCGGAAAAGAAACAAGGGACCTGTTTGATTAGAGAAGAAACCGTATGCATGCCAAGCTTTATTATTTCAAATTCTAGAGATGCACAGTAGGCTCATATTTTGTCTCTGGATTAAATGTGTGACCTGTAGTCATAATACATTTGCTCACTTTTTGAAGATTATGCAAATATTCTTTATGCCCCAAGAACATTTTCACTCTCGTGCTTGTGAATACGTTAGATCTGAGCATGCAGTTTTCCCCTTGTCAGCCCAAAGGCTCTGTAATTCATGATCATTAGACCAAGTTAGAGAAGTTAGATTTAATACGAGGGGGAGTCAGAAGTTATCCTTATCCTGGCTGTAAAATTTATTTAAATTAATTTTTAAAAAAGACAAATACATAATTTTTTGACAATCTTTTGACTTCTTAATACACTTTGCCCATCCGCCAACAAGCTTTTGTATTCCCTCATTAAAAAAATGTTTTAGGCTGAGCTGCGAGCCACGAATGCACTGCTGTTCTCAATTCCTCATCAGAAGTGAATCTTCATTCTCATAGGGCTGCTTTCAGGGAACCAAACAGGTAAAAGTCTGATGAAGCGAGATCAGGACTGTAGAGAGAATGTTTTAACACATTAAAACAGAGGGTCAACAGTGTGGGCAGAAGTGTGTGAACATGTATTGTCATGCAAGATCACAGCGCCATCAGATATCAGTCCTTTGCGTTTAATCTGAAGTTTAGGCTTCAGCTCTTCAATAAGCATCTCACTGTAACGAGCACTGTTGATTGTTGAACCTTTTTTTTGATAATGTTCCAATACCGGCCCTTGAGAATCCCAGAAAACTGTAACCATAAATTTTCCACCTTGTACTTGACTTTTTAACTTTTTCTTTGTCAGCGATTAAGGATGCTTCCCTTCCATACAGACCCATTCCATTTGAGTCATTGGGTCATTGATGGCAACCGACTTTCCTTGAGCTTCTCTATCCATTTATACACACTTCTTCACGACAAAACAATTTCTCCATACAGCTCACAAAGTCTTTGATAAATAATGGCACCAGGTTCACCCTCAGACCACAAAAAAAAAATGAATCGCTACACGCTGCTCTTCTTTCATACAAATCACATGTGGGGCATCCCTTTTTGCTCGCACCGCAGTTACAAATGAACAGATGTAACACGTTCACACCTGTAGACGGAAAGCACTGATAAAAGTAGTTTTAATATAACCAGAGTGCGGATAATTTTTGACCTATATCAGTCATATGAACATTTTACAATTAAACAAGTAATGTCTAAGATCAGCATAGCCAAGACAAGTGAGTGCTTATGCTGTGTTTTAGAATAAAGTTTATAACTTATCACTCCAACAAAGGAAAACGGAAGAAAACACACCCCAACCGTTAACTATGGAGTTCTTACTCGAGGGGTCAACATTAAGCGGTCGTCACACCCGAGCTGTACTCCAGCCAGGTCTCAACCCTCTCAGGCTTTCTTCTAGAATGCATCCCTCAACCCTTGCCTGTTCTTCAGTCCTTTTCTTACGAATAGCATCTCAACAACATGATGCGATTTAACACTGAGTGAAGTTACATACAACATAGTAGAATCGAAGATTTGCATTAAAATCTTAAACATCTAATCAGCTGCCACAATTTAATCTGTAACTGAGATCTTAGTAAAGTATTATGTCAATATTATTGCCAGGTCATACTGCTTAAACCATTATCAACAATAAAAAAAAAATCCCCTTAGTAGGATTTGCTTTAGATTTCTAAGTAGTTTTAAGAAGGTAAACTATATATCACAAACAGGATCAAGCATGTTTGAGCTTTCGATGCTCTTACTGTATTCTGAACAAAACCGATGTCATTCCAGGCTTTGGATTTTGAGCTAAAGCGAATGAGCATTGTTACTGACTATTGTGAAGTCAGCCGTGCTCTAAGGTTGATTATTCAGATATCAGTAATAAGGAAAGACCTAGTTGTTACAACAGAAGTAGAGCATGATGAGCAACAACAGCAGCCTTTGGCTAAAGCAAGCATGCATTTGAAAAGTGGCTAAAAACTAGCTCTAATCTCTCGTGAGCTGCATGCAACATTGCCCAAATTGGATCAGATTGCTTTGGAGATGAAAAAAGGCTCAGGCACGCAAGGAGCTTTTAAAACCCCTAGTAGTCTTAATCAGGCAAAAGTAAACACTGGCACACCACATCATCATTAAGCGCTGACACTAATCAATCTCTTTCATATCTTTTTCCTTTGTTCATAAGCTGTACTTAACAGCAGCGCCTTTGCACTCTTATTACTTAAAGCTAGTTCTAAGCAGTATAAGCTATAAGGCTGAGAATTCCTTCTTTCTTTCTTTTTTTTTCTTCTTTTTACCTTTTGTGTTGATCAGCAACCCTGAGGCAGCGCTTAACCCTCACCCACCCCCATAGTCTTCTGTTGTCCCATCAATCTTTTGTCCACAGACAGTGCTTAATCTTTCCCTCTGTCTCTCTCTCTCCCTCATCCCCCCCCCAGGTTGTTCCATCCGCTCCAGCAGTAGGAGACACGGATTATTCAGACCCATTCGATGCTCGTCCAGACCCTCGGGTCCATCTTGGCTGGGAGTCTAGTTCTGTAGAAAACAGCAGCAGTTACATGGAACCTTTCGAGGCCCAGAGAGTCATTACAGGTTAGCTGCTTTCACTATTACGAAGCTGCCCGAAGCACAAAAATACATTTAGTGGAAATAGCATTGAAGGGAGGAGAGATTAGACCGAGCTTTGGGAGAACATGAGTTATAAAAACAGGGTGTATTTCAGTCGGATAGGGGATGCTTTAAGGGCACAAGTTAAATTTCACATTGTCAGTTTGATTCAAGTAAGAGACTTTTAAAAAAAATTTTTTTAAAAGGAAATCACTATCTAGTTTAATAAGATATGAAATGATTTTAAATCAATCATGATGATAAAACTTAAAACCATACTGTCGGTCACTTGATATCCACTCATCTCCACTTCCTATTACATAAGTCTTTTCCTATATAAATAAGATCATTCATAAAGCCAACAACTAGTTATGTTACCCTGCAGAGCTGCAGCACGGCTCGGAGCATGGCCGGACCGTCTCCCGGGCGAGCCCACTGCTCTACGACAGTCCGTATGAAGAGCGTGGACACTACAAGACTGCTTTCCTAGATGATGAAAGGGAGAGCCGGTTGCCCCAGGACGACGAGAGGCCTGCAGACGAGTATGACCAGCCCTGGGAGTGGAAGAAGGAAAACATCTCCAAAGCATTAGCTGGTGAGCCTCGTCATAACCTGATGTAGCACTTCTCCAAATCCAAACTAAAAAACACAAGACACAGCAACAGCTAACAAGTGATAATATCAGGTCCAAACTCTTTTAAAGAGAAATGTTTAATATTTTATCTTAAGCTTTTCAACTAGAAAGTTTTTCTACTTTTTAATTTCTTTGCGGTGTAAACTCAAGCTTCTTAATGGCTTCTTATCTTACTTATATTGTTTCTGTACCAGTCTCATAATTTATTAAGAGCCAGAGAACCACGCAGACTCTTCTGCTCGCAGCTGAGAGAGCAGACACGGGGTGTCTATCAGATCGAGAGTATTAAATCGGACTGACAGTCCTCCAGGACCGTCAGTCACGGCAGGATCAGGAAGGGACTTGTTCTCAGCGGTTGCTCTGTTATTTTGGAAATAAATAGAATCAATAGGCTAGCCTTAAACCCCATACGTTGATGCCGTATTTTGGAAGTAAATTAGTCACTAAATACAGGGGGACAAAAAAATCTAAGCCTGTGTGTGTGAGACAGGGAAAGAGAAATTACATACATAAGTACAAGAAGGGTTTTAAATGTACAACACAGATGGAATTATACTGATTACGTCTTAGTCAGAAAAAAACTGGCCTTTTGATTGTGCGGAATAAAGACAAATATGATGGGCATTCAAGTCAAACCGGGACTTTTGATTGTGCAGAATAATAGAGCACAATTATGATAGTAAAAGCTCTGTATTTCTCTATATTATCTCCCGCTACACTAATGCACCTATCCCAGTGTTTCACTAGTGCTTAGATACTATCAAACATTTTCTAAGTACATTAGAGCCATGTTTGGACTGCTACATGTCTGAGACGCTGGCCTCCCAGGAACATCTTTAATTGGCCAAACATGTGGAAATAGCTTGGAGTTAGATGAGGATCGTACGGAAAATGTGGCGATAACTCCCAGCCGAGCTCCTGTAATGTGCAAGTCTTGTTCGTGAATGATTGTGATAGATTATTATTATTACTTTTTTTTGCTGTCTTTGTTTTTTAGTACAGTTTGATGGTGGCGATTGGGAGCGCTCCACACTGCCCCACACTGACCAGCACAGGAGAACCGGAGGGTCCCGAACAAGTCCTCCATCCAGCAAGGTCACCAGTCTACGCAAACCCGGTGACCTCCTGGGGGAGAGGGTGGACCCTGTATTACCTCTGGAACAGCAAGTGTAAGTATGATATAAAACAGTCTTTTTTTTTTTTCTCTTCCAGGTTGACTGAATGCTCATCTGAAGTAGTCATGTTACATTCCAGAGAATACCAGAGCTGAGCAGGAAGTCAAGGGAAATGGTACCTTCTTATATGAGGTCACACAAGGAGAAAAGCTAGTTTGTAATTTTATGCCTAAAGAAAAAAAACATGGAATTAATTTTTTTTGTTTGTACATACACATCTAAATATCTAAAATTGAGAGAAAAGTACTTTTTTCTTCTTGTTTTTTTTTTGGTTGAGGAAACCAGCAGGCCACCTATATTGTATTCAATGCAGTACCTTTGCAATGCTGTTGTAGGTGGTACCACGGGGCATTGACGCGCTCTGAAGCTGAGAGTCTGCTGACACTGTGTAAAGAGTGCAGCTACCTGGTGAGGAACAGTCAGACAAGCAGAAACGACTACTCTCTCTCCCTCAGGTATTACATAGTTGGTGTTTTTTTTCCCTTCATATATTCCTTTAGATAGCACACCTTTTCACCTTTTAGTGACTAGTCTTCTTGTGCTATAGTAACACTAACTCGGTGCTTGTTTATCTTTTAATATACACATCCGTAAATTACAACGTAAACCATAATGCCCAATATTGTGTAGGTTTCCCTTGTGCCATCAGGGTGGCTCTGGCCCGACGAGGCGTCTCTCTACAATAGTGTCTGGCACCAGGTTTTTAGCAGTGGTTCTTTTGGGTATTTTGGGGTATGGGGTGGGCCTCAATGGATCAACTTGTTTGTCTACTGAATCCCACAGGTGATAAATGGGATCTATGGAGTTTGAAGGCCAGGTCTTTGCCCGCGGGTTGTGATGCTATGGGTATCTTGGTGTCTTTCCATCATGTGCATTTTATTATTTTTTATTTTTTTCTTCCCTTCAGAAAGTCAATCTACAATGGTAACAGCGTATGCAGTCTTGGGTACAAGGCATATCAGGGCGTTTTCACATTAGGGCCTGGGATCATTTCCGCGAACACTTGACCCCAAAGTCTGGTTCATTTTGATTAGTGAGAACACAATCATTGCAGGCTCGGGAACCGTGGCCAAGTTCGCTCGAAAAGTACAGCGTACTCTGGCACGGATCAAAATAGATATGAAAGGCAATCTAACCTAAGCGTAGAATGTCACGTCATGTAGCGTGTCAGTCTCTTCTCCTGACCAAGAAAGCCGTAGCTGATGAAGTAAGAAGACACATAAGATCATTGTTCTTGATTTATTTATTTATTTATTTATTTTCTCAGCGTTAAAGGTAATTTCCTTGTTCTCTTCTTCTCTTGTGTTTAATGGCGGCTCACAAACCAAGTAGGTGCCACGTTTTGTATCGGTGAGTGTAAATCTGTGTACCCGAGTACGGAGAGAAGTAATAATGTGAATGCTGGCCAGCGGGGCAGGGGACGCAATCATTCCTGGGCACAATAAAAATCAATCGTGTCTAATGTGAAAACGCCTCTCGCGTTCTTTTTGTTTCTCTCTCTCGCTCTTTGTTTCTCTACTGATTCACTCATAAAGTTTTAAGCCACTGCTGTTATTGCGTGTTAATCATCACACGTCTGCTAAATCACCAGTTAATCCTGACCAGATGTCCACAAAGGAGTAAGCAGCAAGGACATCTGGACTCTTTTCTTCTCGAGCCTTGCTTTGTTTCATATTGTGTACTGTGTCAGAGTGATGTCTTAGCGTGTCTTCAAAGCCGCTTAAGTTCTTCAGATGTCCTGTGGACTCCACCAAGGGGAATTTAAATGGTGTCATAAGGTTTTCCGTAGAAGCTGTGAAATTTGTTGGGGCTCAAATTGAGCATAACAGACGAGTGATGCAGGTTGGCTTCGACAGAGGACACAGACTGGCTGCATTGTGACAGATGTTAAAGCCAGGCACTTCAGTCTTCACACCTAGACTGTGTTATGCTTTGTGGACTCCAGGCTCTGGTGTCAGTTGTCGCCTGTGACAGATGACTGTTCTGTACTGTTTAAAGAAATGTAGTTTATTGTCAGTTATTTTTAATATTTTAGTATTTTATATATATATATTTTAATATTTATAAGAGACAAGCACAGAATGATCAGCCAATCACTGGAACTGGTTGATTTTCAGACCGATCAGCCTCAGATATGACCAATTCTGTGCTGCGTGCACGAGTGTTGGAGTGGTGCAACAGAAACACATTTTTATTGCGTTACATTATCAAAAGTTGTGTTTCCAATCGGCCTTATTGTCTAAACTCTGCAGGCGAATTAGTCTACAAACCCACTCACTATACACCAGTCTCAAAACACCCCAAGCGCAAATTAGTATTGAAAATCACGTTAGAAGCCGCATGTGCCCGCAACTGATTAACATGTACTCATTGTCAAGTGGAGTTTTGACACTTTGGAGGTATACGAGTAGGATTATAGAGAAACGCCTCAAATACCAACTCGTATACCTCCAAAAACCTGGCATAACGGTTATTTCTGAACAAACTTAGCAAATAATTCACTCTTACCACACGGGATGCCAGGTGACATAGTAGAGATGTATGTTGCTGAATAGAATGTACCTTTTTTTTTTTTTAATTTCATTTAATTTTAAGTTACATGTTGAACTCTTGTATTTGAAGTTAGTTTGTATGGTTTAAATGCAGTTTTTTAGGTGTGAAAACTACTGCTATAAGGAATGGGCAACACATTATTACTCATTTTCAGCTCTGACAATTAAATAAAGCTAATAAGATTTTTGAGTTATAAAAACTTTGTTTTCCTACAAATCGAAAAAAATTCATATAGAAACAGGATATTTATATAAAATCGTGGTACTTAGAGAATCACGATATAAATCGAATATCGTATCGGGTGGTGACTGGTGATTTCCCTCCGTAGTAATCACCGTGCCTAAATAGTAATTGCAGTTTGTGACGCAGCCCATGCAGAGGAACTCAAACTCCGCTTCTAAACTAGAGGTTAAAGAGATACAGATCATGTCAGCAGAGGGCTTAACTAATATATCACTCTCTAACATGACCAGGACTGAAATGAAGAAACTTGCCAACAGCTTGGTGTCTCACATTCCTACCCTCTTTCTCTCTGTCTGTCTTAGCGGAGGCTCCTGACAGTTGTTGTGATGTTGTGTCTAAGGTTAATGTATGATACTGATTGATGTAAATGAGCTGGTGTATGATGATGATAATGATGATTAGTTTGTTCTCTCACAGTTGTAATAAATCTAAAGTCTAGTTCTTTTGCTCTGATACTAGGTTAAATATTTTTTTAAGGAAATGTAATTAAAATATAGGAATTACTACCCATATTAATATAAAGCTCATACTCAGTGCTTAGTTTATTTCGTCTGGCACAGTGTTAAAATATTATTCACTGCCTTGTTGCCATGCAAAAGCCCAATCCTGTCCTTGAAAACCAAAAGCATCTGTATGACCTCTGGGTAACCCAGTAAAATTAAGTGTAGAAAATTATTAGTGCTGTACATTTCCCCCCCCATTCATCCATTTTTCTGTCTTCTTTCACCCACCCTCCTTTTTCCTCCGTTTGACCTTGTTTTCTTCTCCTCCTCCTCCTCCTCCTCCTCCCCCATCCTCTGCGCTCCCTCTCCCGAGGCCGTCAGCATACCAAGAGAAGAATACTCCTAAAAACTACTCCTCGACAGAGCCAACATTCAGAGGCGAAATGCCTGCTATTTGCTTAAACATTACTCGTCTCTGAGTTTGTTTATATAGAGCCATCAACACTCATTTTTTCAAAGCGTGTTTTAACATGTTTGTGTTTTCTTGTCAGGGCTTTCTACCCGAATCGATTACTTATAACTGCAGGCACATTCCATTCAAATTATTTTTAGATATGAGGTTATGGGGCGAGGTCTTGTCAGCCATGCATTTGTTCCTCATAGTTTTTTTTTCCTCTCTCTTCTCTTCCATCCGTCTCTGTCTGTGTGTTGTTGTTGTTGTTGTTTTTTCCTCTTTCTTGTTTAATTATTCACTAGTGGGTGTTGCATTTCTTACTGTCTTTCCAGGAGCTGTCACGGCTTCATGCATATGAAGTTCTCTCAGTCACGCGATGGGAAGTACATCCTCGGCGAGAACAGCCCCCCTTTCGACACAATCCCAGAGGTCATCCACTACTACACCACCCACAAGCTACCCATCAGGGGTGCAGAACACCTCTCTCTCCTCTTCCCGGTGGTGGTCCAGACACTCTGAGAACATGCACAGCTGCACACTGGCCCCTCCACACTCACACACACACACACAGGCTTGAACTTATTTTTTTTGTTGTTGTTGCTTAGAACACTCACACACTCACATGTTCGTACTTAAATATATACACTCAGGGTCTGATCTTGGTCAGCTTGCAGTAGCGCTTTGTATTTGATGAAATGTGTAGGGTTATGTGTGAATTTTAATAATGGCTGACTTTTTTTTTTTTTTTTTTTCTTGCCACAAATCGTTTTTGAATCCGCTCTGAATTATTCTGCAGACTGGAAATTTAACATTTTAATGAATATTAACGTGAGGGCTGGAATGATGCCGTAGGTTATTTGAATACATTTGACGCTACACTCGTTGTCGTGCTTTTAAATGCCCTTTACACCATGTGACTTGCACAAAACTGTGGTATAAGAATGACTTTCATACAGTGCGTTGTTCGCCTTTGCAGCTAGTCCTTTATTAGACTGTTTCTTTAATAGAATTTTTACAAAAATGTAAAAATTGGAAGTATGGATTTATACATGCTCTATAAGAAATCCCTTCGCAAGACTGACACACTAATATTAGCATGTCCTAAACACTATCGAACTGTAGGTCCTTGTACTTGTACCTTTCTCTGTCTCTGCTGTTGGCAAAAACGCGTCCGGATAGCTGAATAGTAAGATATGAGTGACTAAGGGATGCATCAATACTAGGAATGGGAAACAACAGGGACCAGCTGATGCAATATCATCACGTGACGATTTAGTCTGTATTGCGATTCTTTAAGCATCATAATTGTACGAATACCACAATTTGATAGATTTTTAGATATTTCGTTACAATTCTAAACAAACTTCAGAAATAATTTGCTGCCTGCCGATGTGCAAGTTGTTTAGATTCAATTCAGCGAGCCGTGATATATACACAGTACTGTGCAAAAGTCTTAGGCACCATATATGCTGTACCAATTTTGTTCTATATGTTTATCATGTCTGCATAATTATGTACAAAATCATTCAGTATTTCCATA
>JAOTRS010000022.1:5668228-5680156 GCA_028565755.1 Dinotopterus cunningtoni
TGAATTTGTTATTGTCTTGAGTTTGTTATTTTGTTTTTGAGTTTGTTATTTTGTTTTTGAGTTTGTTATTTTGTTTTTTGTTTTTCTAACATTGTTTTGTACTTCTCAGCCACTGTAGGTTTTGTTATATGTTGAGGAATTTTCCATACTGAAAAAAGTGAGTATTTACTGCACATACGATTGAAACACATGGGACTGTTAATGAATAAAACTGTACGGAGACTTTAAGCGTTCTTGTGTGTGTAATGTTGAATATAATACTGTACATAAATACAGACGCTGCCTGTAATGTTTCACTGCACTTCGTAAGCAAATAAACAAGGAGCATGAAAGGTGACATGTGTTGTGTGTGGAGAGTGTAGGTGTATCTCACCTAGTGCTGGACAGGAGGAGAGGGAGCGCATGCTGGGGAGGACAGAGGACAAGCGGGAGGAGGCAGAGGAGGTGCAGGAGATGGAGCGTCACGTGACGGAGATGGAGAACGAGAGCGTGCCTTCTCCTAAAAAACAAAACAAAACAAAACAGGATTTCAGAACTGCTTGTTAGACCATGTGGTCTTTAAACACAAGTAAACACTGTTTTATATATGATACAGCAGATTTTTTTTTTTATAGCTGCTCTATGTTTAAACTAAAAGATTAAGGTGAGAAGATCCGAGACTGAGACCTCACCAGTGAGCCGTCTTTAATGCTGTGCTAACATGTTTAATGCCTTCATGTTAATTAACGCCTCCAGATCTTAGTATCAGGTTACTTTCCTGATGGCGGGGGTGTGAATCATGCAATTTTCCCCAATGAATGTAGTGAGACTTATACAATAGTACATTGTGGGTGCTCTACAGTGTTGCTGCTGAATCCTCTATTCTGATTGGTCAGAAAGTGTTGATTTAGTTTCGCTGTTTTCATAGCACTTTTTAGCAGGGTCCTGTCATGTGTAGGACATGATGTTTGTAGGACACTTGAATACAAACCTCAACTTTTTATATATTATACTTTTCTATATTTAATTTTACACATTAATGATTTTTCAAATGTAATTATTTGTTTGTAAGGGAATTCTTCAAGCCTTTTCCTATCTAGTGACCTAAAATTAATAGACATTGATTTTTTTATTTTTTTTTTATGTATGAGATTAGGTTATTTTCCCCTGCTCCCCTATCCAAACACATTTATTCTCCTTTCCACATCTCCCACTCACTGCCTGATGTTGTTGCACCAAAGCCACTCGTCTGCCCAGGACAGGACTGGACATAGTACGTAGATCTCACATATCTACGTACTATGTCCCATAGAGTTCTGTATTCTTTACATGCACAGAAAACGTGCAGCGTGTACCTGCGGGGGACTCTTGTGCTGGTTGGGTGCGTGCGTGTGCTGGAAGCCAGAGGAAGGCGATCGGGCGTCTCTGACCGAGTTTCGGCTGTCCACGCCATTTCCACCAGCAGACCTGGGAGACCCTCCTGCTGGAGACACGCTCTTCTTGCAGGCCGACAAACAGGAGACAAGTCAAATTAACAACAAATTAGAAGAGAATAATCGCATATCACCAAACAAATTATTAGGCAATTGTGTACTGATTATTTGATAATAATAATATTAATATTTATACTCTAATGTCTATAAGATAAAGTTGTTTCTGGTTCTTTTTTTAAATACAGGAACGATGTTGTGCTATGTGTTTTTCCTCTCTAGTCTGACAAACTGCATTTTTCTTTGTGTTAACTTTACAAAATTTTGCCTATTCGTTATAAGGTTAATTATAACACATATAAATCAAGACTTTATAAAATAAAGTCTGGTTGATGATACTGTGCAAAAATACCACAGGTATCATCAGTGTCTTATACTTCTGATTAATATCACTTATCTGACATAATAAAAGGTAGCGGACATTAAAACTTATTTTTATGTACTGCCAAATTGTTTTAGGTTGAATTAAATATTATTGAAAACAAAAAGTTTAGCGCAATCATTAAAAAAGTAAGATGTTTGTTGAAATTTAATCTTTAAATTAGGTTTGGATGGATGTTACTATTCTTGGACTAATTTCTATAATGCAAATGTGGGTTAAGCTCATATCTAATCTAGGAAACACAAGGTGGAATAACATTATTTTTGTGTTTTACATATGAAACAGGAAGTAGATTCCAATCAATGAATACAATCAACCTCCTTTATCTGTTTATATGATTTTAAGGTAGATATCGTGTATACAGTATTTACAATATTTGTTCAAATGTATTGCTAAAACATAAAAAAGGCTGACATGAATTATTATAAACAAACTAGTGCTGTAAATCCAGACCATTATAAATATTTTCCAGGTTCAGACTGATTCCTCATTGGCAGTTAAATCACAGGATAACATGGTTCTGAGAAAATTAATTCGTGGTTACAAACTTGTTCTTCTAAACCGTTATTGCAACTGCTCTGAGTGGTGAAAAAAAACCTGATAATTCAAGCATGTCCTGACCGGGGCTTATAATTATAGACACGATGTTGACGTTAGGCCAGGGCCATGGAGGAAGAGGCAGGAAGAGAGAATAATTAGACCGTACCTCTTTAGTGCTGTCCCGTTTCAGACTGTCCTCATTTTTTTCCACTTCTCTGTCCTAGAGGAAGAAGCAAAATGTCATCAATTATCTTCCACTTTCATCATCCGCCTGCATATGTCTATATAAGGAACTGCAGTGCTCCAAAATCAGATTTATTTCGGTCTAGTGGCGTTTATCTGCACAGCAATGCATTCATTCACTCATTCATTCATCTTTATGCTGGTCAGGGTGTCGGGGAATATAATGTCCATCCCAGGAACCAAGGGGAACGATGCAGGAACACACTCTAGATAGGGCACCAAACCATTTCAGTACAAAATGCACACACATACAGTATACAAACCTAGAGGCAAGTCAGCTCATATGTTTTTGGGAGGTTGGACAAAACCAGAGAACTTGGAGGAAACCCAAACAGAATCATGGAGAACATTCTGAAACTTAGAACAGGCAGTCACCCAAGCTCAGGCTACTTACTGGACTAACACTTACTAACACTCTAGCACATCAAGTGACCTAGTTCTCTCTGGGAATGACTAGGACATGCATAGGAAATTACATTACATTTAGGCATTACGGCAGACGCCCTTATCCAGAGCGACTTACATTTTTATCTCTTTATACATCTGAGCAGTTGAGGGTTAAGGGCCTTGCTCAAGGGCCCAACAGGGACAAGTTGGTGGTTGTCGGATTTGAACGTGGGAGCTTCCGAACCGTAGTCCAATGCGGCCTGACCCCTTAAAATCAATATACTGGTGTCTCATCAGTATTCCAAACTTGGCAATGATTGCAAGGAAACAGTGATCTGCTCCTACTGTTTAAAATTCTGTCATTTCAAAGTCATTCCTTCATTTTCTATACTGGTTATCCTAAACAGAATCACAAGAAGCCTGAAGCCTTTCCCTGGAGACTTACTTACACCCTGTACAGGGTGCCAATCCTTCGTAGGGCACATTTGGGAACACCAAATAGTCTAATCTGCCTGTGTACCGGAGTACACAAAAAAAAAAACACCAAGCAACATGCAAACTCAAGGTGGGAATCGAACCCTCAACACTGGAGGAACAAGACCACAGTGCTGACCATTACGCCGGCGCGCCTCCTCAATTTTTAATTGCATTTTATTATTTAATTATCATCTAATGATATGATAATACTGATTAATGCTGTGCTGTCTATGTGAAAGTTGTTCCGTGTAATGTAATGTGACATTTTGAAGTTATAGATGTAAATTCCTGACTCTTTATATAAACATTATTGTGTCTAACACTTCCTCTATGACGTAAAAATAGTGAATATGGATCTGTGTCTGTGCATGGGAAGGCGGTCTCGTGAATGATGTTAATGGGAAAATGAATACATAACAAAAAGAGTAATCTATATTTAACACCCGACTGGCAAGTGTTATAAATAATTTGACTGTTTTGTTAGTAGGAAAAGATCAAGCGTATGGACCATGAGTGTACGGAATACATTAGGACTGATGTAATATAAACACTGTGTTATTCATGTGCTGACAGTGAAAGAAATAATACAGATGTTATGTCTGTACAACATCTTTCTCGCCCACAATTTTCTATGAAATCTACCTTAACTGCCAGTTCTTCCGTGATGTCTCACAGACTCGCAATGTGGTTTGTGTGACTAACTGTAAGCTGCACAAAATAGACAAAACTTCACAGGACAACTGGAATTTTTCCCCCCTTGCGACGTAGCATGTTTAGACCCACAGGCACAAGTTTCTCAAAGTAAAAACCTGGAATTGGATTTGACAGCTTGACAGCATGAGAATTAATGTTTAAATATTTTATTTATATACAGTCCAGTCCAAAATTCTGAATCCATAGACGTTTTTCATTAAATGGAATTTGATATTCACCCAACATGGCTTCAAAATCAAGATCAAATAAAATTGTTTTCATGTACACAAGACAAGATTCTACACAAAGAGAAGCTGTTGCCGAATTCTTTACAGCATTGATGTTTGCCTGCGGATTCAGACTTTTGGGCGACCCTGTTCTGTGTACTTTCGTTTAGTTACAACAACCTCCGAGTTCTACATTTGAGTTAATTTATCTGCATACTGTTCCTTTAAAAAGCTGCATTCACATGCAAAAGACCCAATTAAGAAAAAGTATGAGTCAACCGGCCCAGGATATGACACAGTGTTTGTTGTACGTGAGTCGGCGTATAGGCGCCAGAGCCATACCCGGGGTGTGGGAACTCGCGGCTTTCCTTCTGCACCGCTTCTCTTGCTGTCTGGCACAGACTCGGCTGCGCAACCTAGCGGCAGGGGCAGCCTCTGACCCACGGACTGACTCACTGCAGCGGAGTCTGCAAAACTCTGTCAAACATAGCATATCAATACACGATAAACAAGACATACTGTATCCAAATATACAGAATATGCATGTCTTATAGGAGATCATCAAAAACAACATTATTAAACAGAATTAACCAAGTTACACTATTCCTTTAAACAAATGGAAAGAATAAATAAATATAGCATGTGCTTTTTATTATAGCTATTAATTTAAGCTCATTTTAATGAAGGGGTGCCAATAATTTTGGAAATGAATGAATTAACATGGAATTGTATGTATTAGTTTAAATATGTGTTTGTATGTGAGTTTTCCAAAATCACTGCCAGAGAGGAAGGGTGTGTACAGAGTCAATAGCCCTATTAGTGCTACTACAAGTACTGTACTGTACAAATCCATATTATGGCAAGAAACACAAAATAAAATAAATAAATAAAAGAAAAAGTACATCATTTGGGAAATGTATTCCCAAATGCAATTGCCAAAACCATCAAACGATATGATGACCGTCCCCGGACAGAAAGACCAAGAGCTACCTCTGCTGCAGAGGATAAGTTTATCAGAATAACCAGCCTCAGACCCCTGGGACTTACAGCCCGTGATTTTAGATTAGAGCCCTCATAAATGCTTCTCGAAAGCGGCAGACATGTTTCAACATTCACTGTTCAGAGGCGATTGTGTGAGTCAGGCTTTCGTGGTCTAACCGCTTCGAAGAAACCATTACTTCAGAAGAACAACAAACAGAAAAGACTTGTTTGGGCCAAGAAACACAAGGAGTGGACACTAGATCAGTGGAAAACTGTCCTTTGGTCAGACTCTGTCCTTTGGTCAGACTCCAAATTTGATGTTTTTGGTTCTAACCACAGTGTCTTTGTTGGACATACAGAGGGTGAACAGATGGTTAGTGAATGTGTAGTTCCCACTGTGAAGCATGGAGGAAGAGGTGTGATGGTGTGGGTGTATTTTGCTGGCGACACTGTTGGTGACTTAGTCAAAATTGTGGGTCCACTTAACCAGAATGACTACCACAGCATTATTCCGCAAAATCCCATCCCATCTGGTTTACACAGTGAGGCCACCATTTGTTTTCCAATGGGACAGTGACTCCAAACACACCTCTAGGTTATGTAAGAGCTATTTGTCCAAAAAGGAGAGTGATGAAGTGCTGCAGCAGATAACCTGCCCTCCACACCACCCACCTATCTATCTACCTATCTATCTATATATACACACAAAGTCAGCCAAAAATGTATGCGCATTTTAGAAAAAGAATAATAGTATAATAATAATGTTGTTTTTGGTCTTTAGGCTGCTTCTGGCAACGGGTCACCACAGTGGACCATCCAATCCACACATACAAGCTTGGCACAGGTTTTACACCGGATGCTCTTCCTGCCACAACCCTCCCATGTTATCCGGGCTTGGTACCTGCACTAGATCCAGTGGCTGGGAATTGAACCCAGGCCTTCCGCATGGTATGCGAGAAACCTACCACTGAGCCACCAATGCCTCATTACAATAATAATGATAAATATTATGATAATTAATTAATTTATATATATATATATAATGTATAGCAATACATTTAGTATTAATATATATAAACTGTAAATATAATAACGTTTAGTTTGTTTGTTCTGCAGTAAGATATATAACACATGAGCGCCTGCAGGATGCTTTAACACTTCACTGTTCTCGCCAACAGGAAACCGGAGAGAAATAAACAAGCAATATAAAACCAGCCGAGTGCTGCACCAAACACTAAAGCTATGCACGCTCCATTTAGCCCACTAACTGATGATCCTGTGAGAAATCGGACTGGTTGCGCAGCAGTTCCATACATGCATAAAACACAAAATCAATACGACTCGCCTGCAGCATGTGTAACAATTTACATGACCGTTTATAAGAAATGTTCTCTAATGGTAGTCATTCATCTACATACTGATGTACATGAGGAAGGTTCGTACTCACCCTGTTTAGAGCACCATCTAGAATAAAACAGGAAAAAGAAAAAAAAAAAAAAAGAGTTGAGCCTTTATTCAATTGATAATATACAGTCACACAGTATCACAAACATCACAGTGAAACTATGGAGTAGGAAAAAAGGAATAAACATATATTACAGTATAACAACACTGTTTTCTAAAAAATGACAGTGAATTTTGCATATTAAGTATTATATTTTTGTTTTATAAGAATTTTCTTATCGGCGTTATTGCTGCCAAATTTTCACAATAGCTATAGATGCTTCTTTATCTAGTTCACACCTGGCCCTTTCTTGAATCCTATATCTAGACTTTATCCTGATAGAATTTTTCCACTTCTACAGTTGTTATTAAACGTGTCTTTGCTTTATGTTACAATTATTATAGCAATATATAGGTTGTGTCTAAAATGTGCCAAAGGTGAATTGAGCAATAAGGTTTAAATCTGGCTTAAATCATGGTTTTGAAGCTCAATTGTGGATGCTCTGGTCGCCACCATCTTGGCAGGATCTAACTCCATCTAAATCAGGGTTGATCCATAAATTGGAAAATGGGCAAAGCAATCAGCACCTGGCTGTTGGTTGGGACGCTCCTTCTTACCTTAGTTACCCACAAGCTAGCTAGCTTAGCTTTAGCTTAGCTAAAAAGGCTATGGTGGCTAATGTGAACTTATATGCTAACTTATTGCACTACATTCATACCCTACACGCTGTCCTGCGTCAACTCTTACATTTTTTGTGGTGAGTTAAACTACAGTGAGTCTAGCTATCTGGTTAGCTAAGGTAAGTCATGCATAGCATACAGCTATTAACAATGCAGCCGTCACTCAAATTGGCCACGCACCTAATTATGCATAATTTTATGGAATAAAATTTACACTGATGATTTAAATAAAATTTCACCCCATATAGTTGTCATAAATGAGACAACTTGCTATAGAAACCATTTTTTTTTGTACCAGGCTGCAAACATTTTAACATGGAGGGTCTATGAGGATTGACTAACTTATGGAGCCTAGTGGTCATTTGAAGAACTGTAGGGTTTTGGTACTTCAACATTGGCCTCACATTTCTTGGTTAACTTGTATTAAATGCATGTTTTTTTTATGTGGTAATCTCTATCTAACCATCAAGACACGTGAAGTGACCAAGAGTAACAGTGACTTGATTTGATTATAGCTTTGATTATTATACATGTATGGCTTCTTTGTTTTCATCCTACCACCAACACCTTCTGAGAACCATTGAGACTTCATTCATGTTTTAGTTAACCTATATTTGTCGAAGTGTTGAGTTTTGTGTTTAATAGTCAGTATGTGTGTGGTGGGTGTAGAAAATAACGGACATGACGGGAAATAAGACGAAAACAATATATAAGACACATCAGTAGGCGGGACATGGACATGGTGGATATGGGTGGATAAGCACAACGTTTACATTTGTGTGTGTGTAACTATTATACACACATTCATGACATCACTGCATAAATAAGGAGTTGTTTTGTTTGTACCTCTTAGATCCACCGATTCGGGGTGAGTGATGTCATCTTTCGGCACCAGATGTGGAGGGAAAGGGAAAGCCCCCGGGAGAGCCATGAGACCAACTCCTGCTCCGAGAGACAAGCCTGACTGGTGCGGCGTCAGGGGGAAGCCTGGGGCGTGATGGGACAGGTGCTGGAGCTGCTGTTGCTAAATAGCCAGGCGAAGAACAAAGAGGTCACTCACGGCTTAAACAACTGACTTACAGTACAGGATAGGCAGAATGTACACAGTGTAATCCTTGTGCCTGGCCACTGTAATGCGGTAATAATGTGTAATTATAAGGGTAAATGCGAGATAAATACACACACTCACCCCTATGATAGCGTTCAAGTCTGCCATGCTCACATGCTTGGATCTCTCAACTGCCTGGGCAACCTGGTGCTGATGCTACAAAAATATATAAAGTTGAACTTTGAAATCTTTCCAGCAAAGACAAAGGATCTCCTTATAAATAAAAACTTAATGAAGATATTCAGAATCAAATGCATGAATAGGTGTGGTTGTTTAATACTGTATCTGTAACACCAAAGTGACATAAAATCATTAAACACAGTGGTTTACTGTATAGTGTACTGTATCTATCCGGGAGAGATCTTGTATCATGATCACGGATCTGAAATATGATTCAATGTGATACAATTTAATACAGCCACTCCTCTTTTCCTGTTATTGACACACAAAGGCATGCCGAGATTAAAAAAAATAAATAAATGTACAGTGCAGAAGCAATTTCATGTCATAGCACGTCTGAAGACCGCAAATAAACTGCTTTAACCACAACACATACTGTAAGATTAGTACATACTGTAAGAATAAGTAAATGATAAATATTACACAGATTCGACTACATATGTAAGATTGTTTCACTTCCAAAAAAATGAAAAAAAAAAAGAGATATCTTCGGAAAAATATTGCGTGTCGACACACGCCAGATTTCAATTAATCACTCACTCATCGTCTATACCACTTTATCCTGTATACAAGGTTCTGGAGGGTCCGGAGCCTATCCCAGGAGACTTAGGGCACTATGCGGGGTACCAGTACCCACACACTGGATGGGGTGCCTATCCATCACAGGGCACACACATATACACACACACACACACACACGTTCATTCACAGTTCTGATGTTTAAGGACTGTAGGAGGAAACCGGAGTACCCGGAAGAAACCCACCAAGCACGAGGAAAACATGCAAACTCCACACATACAGACCTAAAGGGGGAATCGACCCGGACACTGGAGGTGCAGTACTTATATGATGTTTTAAACGCTTGGTGAAGTCGCATTTGTAAAAAGTCTAAACAGCTGTGTGGCCATAGGAAAACAACATGGAAAAGCTTCAGTTTGCTAGGGAGCATAAAGACTGGACTGGAGCAATGGAAAAAGGTCACATGGTCTAACATGATGGGCCAGGCAGTACACACACACACACACAAAAAAAAAAATCTAATGGTTAGGGAAAAATAAACTCCAGTACTTGATTGTTGGCTTTCAGTTTTAGAGCATTAAACCATAAAACCATTCACATTAAAACCACCTAGATTTTGGGTTCCCCGTGTGCCTTGTGGGCTGTTCTGGCTTCTTGAAGCATGGCTCCGCAGAGGATGTGGGGGTGTGTTTTGGTGTCTGGCACCCAGACGTTTGCAGCAGATCCTTTGGGTGCTGTGGTTTGTTTGGTTGCTTGGTTGGATGGAGATCTAAGGAGTTTGGAGACCGGGTTGGTGTCTTTGGGTTCTTATATGTTTACATTTACGGCATTTAGCAGACCCCCTTATCCAGATCGACTTACAATTTTATTACACATATGAGCAGTTGAGGGTTTTGCAGCATTGCAACAGTGGCAGCATGGTGGTTCTTGGGTTTGCACTGAGGTCCTTCTGATCATTAGTCCAATGCCTTAAGCACTAAGATCAGTGGTTAAGGCGTTGGACTATTGGTCAGAAGGTCCTGTTTTTTTTGCCTGCTGGGCCCTGTGGATAGCACAGAGTGTTCTGGTGCTTTTCTATTGTATCCAGCATTGACATTTTTCAGCAACTTGTGGTGCATTGGCTTTTGTGTGGGATTAGACCGGACAATCTGGACTTTGTTACCCGTGACCCCCTCACCAGTTTGCTGGTGTATAGTTGGTTATCGATGTTCACTTCACCTGTCAGTGGATACAAAGTTCAGGCTAACTGGTGCACCAATTTAGATGCAGCTACATCATAAATATCCAGTCCACTGAATACACCAGAATGTAAAATGGTGAAATCTTTAAACCCCTAATTAATACACAACCCATCGAATGACAAAACCTGTAGTGGACACATTACTTTAGAAGTGCGGTCTATTTGGCTCAGTTCAGCCAAACAAGCTGATTTCCTGTTATTGCTCCTACTGGACTCATTTAGGGTTTTATGGCTTGAACATCCCCAGCATGCTCTCTGTTTGCTTGGTTAAAAAAAAGCTACATGAAATATTGATAGATGAAAGAGATGGGAGATTAGGCTGTGTTGATGACCACCTCTCTTGTAAATAATTAATGCCTAAATAGCTGTGAGAGGAAGAATAGGGGCCTTCAGTAGTAAGTAACACTTTATTGTTGGGTGGTGAAAGGCTCTGTGCCTGTGTGTGTGTATGTGTGTGCGTGCGTGTGTGTGTGTGTGTGTGTGTGAGTGTGCCATTAATTTCGCTCACCTCTTGGGACAGGAGAGGGATAATCTGAGTGCATATAGCGCTGAGCCGCTTCACAATCTCCGCCTGCAGGGAAACGCACACATGCGCACACACACACAACACACACACACACAAACAGTTCAGAGAAAATCCTATCAAGCAGCAGAGGACATATTAAACATGACAATCGAGGGCAAGCATTACTGCTCCTGCTGCAGTCTGTTTTTCTCTGTCTTTCTGAAGAGCAAAAAAAAATTCTACCTTAAATATGCTAATATTTAAAGCATATATTCAACAACAACAAGCTTTTAAGAGCCAAAAATATCTTTGCTACCCTCAAGCGGTGACTTAAACACGCTTTTCCTGTCATTTGATTAAGGAGTAAATCACAACGGGTCCTGACATGTTTTAGTTCCCACATTTTAAAGCAATTTGTCAACGGTTGCGTTATTTATTTATTAACGAATGACGTGTTGATTCGAGATTCAAGATGGCGCCGTGTTAGTGGCGGATGATCGCAGCTGCTCGTGCCTTGAGAGTCGTTATATCTTACCTATTGTGAATTTCCGTCTGGAATGAATGACGTGATCCATCTGTGCGTTTTTTTTTTATCCCATTTAATGTTGTGGAACAAATGACTTCCTGTTATCACTTGCGCTATAACCAGTCGATCTTCCAGCGCCTTTATTTCAATGTTTATAAGAGAAAAAAATGCAGCATTGTGATTTTAACAAAAACCATGCAGCAGCTCTTTGTCATGATTGCTCCTCAGCCATTTTTACATTACTTATATAGACAAATTTCTATTTTCTTCTTTTATATTTCTATATTATATATATTTTGTTCTTATTTGTACAGTATATTTTTATTT
>JAOTRS010000022.1:5715606-5731434 GCA_028565755.1 Dinotopterus cunningtoni
ATATTTCCCTGTTAATCTTCTGCTCCACAATCCTGTCTAGTAGGTGGAGGTTTTGCACCGGCTGCACATGAAAGTCAAAAGCGATACTCTAGCAAAACAATAGTATTTGCAGAAAGTGGAAATTGTTTTTTAAATCATGAAATATTTTTAAAGAATTTGTCAATTTTAAGTAAATTTGTAAATTTTCCTAAATAATTTACAAAGTGTGAATTGATTCCAAATCAAAAACTAATCCACTGATTTAATTAACTGTACGACCAACAAAATATCAATTAAATTGCAGCAACCGGTTAAATCGCGCAGCTCTTAACCTTCAGTGGAAATAAAATAGAACTAGGAGTAAATAATGACTCTACACAGACTGAAGCATGGTGGTGGTAGCTCAGGTCATGCACGGAGATCTCAGCCTCTCGGTTGTTTCTTTTCGCTTCTCTTATTACCTCCCGACCCAAAATAAGACCACAACCACGATGTTGCTCAGGTCGTAACATTACAATAGACGGAAGAGTTCAAGAGGAATGATTTTTATGCAAGACATTGTACCATATTACATACGATATATATCGTCTTACTATAAAAAAAAGAAAAGAAAATGAGGGTGGAAAAAACCGGAGATTAAAAAAACCTCCAAAAAAATCTGGAAATAAAGTAATGCATCTTTAAAACTAGAATTATTATAGATGAAGAACCTCTTTTTATTTTCGCAAGCTTCATCTTTTAACATTTTTTGAAAAGCAAAGCTTCAAGCAGATATAGAAAGAAAGAAAAAGAGAGAGAGAGAGCAACTGGGTTGTACAGTATTTATACAATGACTGATTTTGCTGATTTGGTTAATTGTGCTTTCACAAGATCTTTCAAACTCTATCCGATTTTGCCACGTCTGCAAAGAGGGAATTAAAGGAATGACGGATTGTCTGAGCGTCTGGAAAGAGGATCGTCTCCTCTGCTTAATCCAGAAGCTGCTCTGTTTAGTCTGAGGACTAGCTTGTACGAGAAGGAGCACAGGAAATGTGCAGGAAGCCAGGGATCCCGCAGTGGAATAATAAATGCTCGACAACCCCGAACAAAAAAGGAGGAAGCGGGAACGGCAAAAAAAAAAAAAAAGAGGCAGATTTTAACACAACTATGAAGAACTTATTTAAACTAAGGCTTGCATGCAGGAAAGCGAGAGGCTTTTATAAGGAGAACGATGCGGGAGGTAAATGAAGATGAAAAACAATGCTGTGCTCTTTTCATTGTCTCTGTGCTCTCGGCAAGAGAGAAGGTGGACTCAGTCGGATTTGTCCCCGTCGTCGTCGCGGTGCGTGTCGGCGCTGTTGGCGGCGTCACGGGCGTTCTTCTCTTCCTTGGCGAGGTGAGCGTGTGACGCCAGGATGCTGGAAAGAGAGAAGAGACCCGGAGCGGTGGAGGACGAGGAGGAAGAGGAAGGCAAGGTTGGGGGGGTCAAGCCCAGGGGTAGAGGGGTCATGGGCAGAGCCAAACCCTGCAGCTGAGAAAGCTGGTGGGCCTGGAGCTGCTGCTGTGCACAAACACACCGACACACACACACACACACACACACACACACACACACACACACACACACACACACACAGAGATAAAAAAAAAAGTGAGCGAACACACACAGGTTAGAAATCCAGCCAACAGACACAGGTTAAATGGGCCACTCATGCAGAGAGGTTACAGATGGTGCGCGTGCGTATGCACACACACGGTTGAAGGTTAAATATACATAACAACAAACAAGAAAAGCAGAGGGTGAACAAATAGCCAGAGAGGGAACAAGATGGAGAGAGGCAACAAACAGATGCTCCTATATTTACACACACACACACACACACACACACACACACACACACACACACACACACACACACACACACACAC
Source organism: Dinotopterus cunningtoni (assembly GCA_028565755.1). Lineage (NCBI taxonomy): Eukaryota > Metazoa > Chordata > Actinopteri > Siluriformes > Clariidae > Dinotopterus > Dinotopterus cunningtoni. Next base: position 5,717,494 of record JAOTRS010000022.1, read on the forward strand.
ACACGAGATGTGAGAGGAATGAAGCAGACAGCCTACCCGAATGATTGAGTTCATCTCTGGTGGAGTGACCTGCTTGGCTCTCTCAATCGCTCCCAGGACCTGCTGCTGATGCTACACACACACACACACACGTTTAATATCCTTGTGAGGAACTTTCCTTGACATAATTATTAATGCAGCTCACTAATGTTATTCCTATCATTAGATCTAACCTACTCTAGTAACCAAAAGGAAAGCGTTTTACTCTTTTAGCTTTGTGAAGAAAAAATCTGGATTTAAAAAAAATAAATAAATAAAAAAAACATACAGTTTTCCGTATGGGGACCAGGCAGATGTCCAGATTGTAAAGAAGATTAGACTCATCTGTCGTTAATATCAGATAGCATGAAGCACTGGGAAAGCGCAGATCCAGTGATGTACTGGAATGAGATTTATATTTAAATCTCGACGCACATTTTATCTCGTATCTGAGCAGGTAGGGGTTAAAGGCCTTGCTCAAGGGCCCAACAGTGTCAGCTTGGCGGTACTGAGGTTTGAACCCGAGTAAGATGAACTTCATACCACCACAAGTTATACAGTAGGTCAAAACTGCGTGGCTATTTCCAGGACTTCAGCAAGTTCCTATTCCTAGAAAGCTCATTCACAGCAGACTCTAGACATCCAGTGAGAAGCAGAGCGGTTCTGCAGATGCAAACACCTTATTGTTGAGGTTGTTCGCTTTGGAAGAAAGGACATAAAGTCTACTGTAACATCAACAAACTTTCAAACATCGGGCTTTAAAGCATCTCAGGATATCAAAGCCTTCAGGAGGATGAGCTACACCTGGGTTCCTGTCAGCCAAGGACAAGAACGTGTGGCTACACTAATGACACGGTCACCTAAACTGCACCGCTGAGGATTAGCGAGAAACAGGACACTAATGAATAATGACCGCTCCACGGTCGACGCGGTTCTGACGTGAACATTAACTAGAGCTCTCGACCTGTATCTGTTATGATGAGTTGAAAAGTTCAGGCAGTCTGGGACAAATGAGATACTCCGGATGAAATGAGAAGCAAAAAGCCCTCTTTATTATATGTCAGAGCATACATTCATTTAGCAAAAGCTTTTATCCTGGAGAAAAGTGAAACGAGATACAATCCGCTCTTAATCTCGTGCAGAAACGACGTCTAGCACTGAAACATTAATACTAATACCAACAGCTCTAACATCTAAAAATATATTATGACTTGTGTGAACAAATAACATTAGGTTTAATCAGATTCTACACTTCAAGCTGACTAGACCTTATATGAGAAACATGTATAAATACACTTCGTACCTCTTGGGACAGGTAGGGCAGCACCTGAGCGCAGATGGCGTTCAGCCTCTTTACGATCTCAGCCTGAGCAAAGATAAGAGACGAAAGAAAAAATGATTATTATTAGGTTATGAGCAGTATTGCCTACCTATCAACTGGGTGACTAAAAAATAATGAGCCATTCTATACAACAATGTTTAATTCTCAATACTGATTGGTCAGAACATCTGGACTAGTTTTCCACAACAGAAATTTAAAGAGCAGCTGGTCACAGGTTAGTACTGAATGAAGGTGCTGGTTTGGATACATTAGTGTTACAATCAGTGTGTAAGGTGTAATATTATTGTAATAATTAATAAATTAAATATACAGTACTGAAACTCGTGCATCTCAGACATGCATTTGCGTTTGTTTGTTGTTGTTGTCTTCGTCTCCAGGCGAAGGAAAAAGTATTCATAGTTGAGTTTTATTCCCGCTCATACGGAAGTGGTCATGAATGGGGACTTTTGGGGGAGTTTGAAAAAGGTGCTGAACACAATCCTTCCCATACGCGCCCCGTTTCCCGATCTTACTCCACCTGATGCCTACTTGTGCTGAATGTTAAGGAGCGCGTGTTCATCTGTGAAGATGCGCCAAGAACCGTGCCTGCTTTACACGAGCAAATCATCTCCTTTTGTAGGAGTCTGCAGCGAACCTTTGTTCCAGGAATATGGGTTGAGAATCTGCGTGAACTATATGAACATTGTCTACAGCGAGGCGGCACACACACATTTCGAACTCTGACATTACACATAACGCGGTAAATCAACACGCTAATTGTGTGTATATTAGTTTCTTTCAGGAGAAATAAACTCACAGATGACAACAAGGTGATATTGTTCGTCTTTTTATTTCAGTACTGTATATTTTGGTATGTACTGTATTATATATATAAAATCCTGCGTTATGATTGGTTACAAGAATTTTTATCTCATCTACGAAGCATGACCTCGCTCCAAGCTATATCCACATGTTTGGGAGTTCCTGGGAGGCCAACATTTCAGACATTAAAAAAGGAGGCAGTCCAATTATGGCTGCGGTGTACTGAGAAAGCTTTCTACCTGGATGGTATCCAAGCACTAGTGAAACGCTGGGATAAATATATTTGTGTAGCCAAAGATTATACAGAGAAATAAAGGGAGTTTTTACTCTCATAAACTTTGTTCTATTATTCTGCGCAATCAAAAGCCCCGGTTTCACTCGAACGCCTCTCATATGATTGTTGTTAATGATGAGGATTACTTTGCTACTTTAGCAATTATGAAATAACCTGGGGAGTCTCTTGTGAGGTCTCACTTTTTCCTCCTCACATGTCCCTTTAGGGGCTCTGTAGAATAAAATATTTTCCCTACATTTATCTCAGATGCACAAATGATGTTATTATAAGTACGAATCTGAACATGTATCAAAAGTTATTAGCAGTATCGCCTACCTACTGTATCAATACATCATGTTCACAAATGTACCACGATACACTTACCTTCCACCCAGACATTCACTCAGACAACACTGTAGTTTCTTACCTGTTTATGCATCTCGATGTTGAGTCCGTACGACATCTCGTAGTACTGCAACGCAGGCAAGAGAGAGGAGATCGCATTAAACAGGCTGCATTTAGAGCACAGCCGTATGCACACTGTATACAACCCTTCATTAAACAGCACACTGAATGAGTTCGAAAGACTGCGTTCATATCACATGAGACACGTTGCTTAATTCTGATTTGTTTGTTCAGATCGGATTTGCATGTCATGACTTTTATCTGACCTCGTTGTGGACGCGGCTGTTCTCTAGCCGTCTTTGCTCACGTCATTTAAGTTAAAATACGGTATATTTTTGATCCAAGCAAAAATGCTTGGGGCGTTCTCACTCAAGTCACATGACTGCATATTATCGGATATGTATCAAATTTAGGACTACATACAATATTGCAAAAATGACTCAAAAAATGATGGGGAAAAAAAAGTAAATAAAAATCTGATCTGTGCCAAATTAGGGTATAAAAATAAGCTTTGACTCGCTTCAGGCTAATAATGTTAACGTACCAATTCCCAATATCATGTGTCAGTAAAGTGGACCTGTGCACGATAACACAATGTGTATAATGCGTCATGACAAGAACAGGCCTTGATTAGATGAGGTTAAAAACAGCAGATCGATCAAATAGCGGCACAAGAGCATCCATTAGCTCACACCATGCTAGAGTGCGCACTATACAGACACATGTACAGGAGATTTGAGATGGTATTTCTGTCTGAGGTTATGAGGATTTATGAAAGACGACCTCATCATTTCAGTCACCCAAAAAAATACATTGAGTGTCGCTTGTGCGTCTGCACTCGACAGATTCGACAACCGGAAGTCAGGGAGGTGCTAACACACAGTTCTAAGAACAATTTAGAATCAAGAACAGGTTTAACCGGATAGACTCGAGAACTGATCTCAGACCCGCTTTAGGCTTGTGCAATTACATTTATTTACTCAGTCAATTTCTATACCGCTTTATCTTATACAGGTCACCTGATGTCTGAAGCTTATCCCAGGATACACCCTTAATACACACTCACACGCTAAAGGAAATATGAACGCGGCTGTCCCCTGCAACGACACATGTACACTCATCTACACGTCTCCTACATTCACCGGAGTACCCGGAGGAAACCCACTAAGCACGAGAACAGAGCCGAGTCCCAGAATCACACCCTCGACCCAGGCCACGATGCTAACCAAATTAGAATTTATTTGCATCAAATGATTTAACACGTTAAGGATTCTTAATTAAAACAAGGGTTAATGCTTTAATGCTGTCAGTAACAATGTTAAAATAATCTAAAAAGAAGAGAAAATCAATATTCGATATGAACGTCATGCTTTTGGAGTTACATAAAATTTAGAGATGTAAAAATAAAAAACACCAAATATTAAATTAAATTATTATCCAATGAAAGTATTAACAATAATATTTGAAAAAAAAGGAAGGATTAAATATACAACCCTGTTTGTTCGATAAGCCAGAAGAGACTGCAGATTGTTTTTTTGTCCAACATTTTATTCATTGAATATCCCTTCTGATTATTTAAATGATTTTACTCTAAAAGGCTTAATTATTTTCTAAACGCTATTTTAAAAATATATATATATATATATTTAAAAAAAAAAATCTAAACAAAGACGTCTCTGCCTCCCGCTGTGGCAACGAGCCAAGTGTTTTTGCTCGGAGGCAAAACATGCATTGTAAACCAGAGCGCCTCGCGTAATCCCCTGAGACACGGTCGCTACGTTGGTCTGCTGCCGTTACAATACTGCCTCTTATCGATCGGTTATGAGCTGACTTCATAGACTTCATATTTAAAGCCAATCGATAGAGCGTTTCGGTGCGAAGAAAAAGAAATGCTCCAGGGTTTTGTGTTAAAGAAAAGTGCGAGATGCAGAGATGCATGAAACTAACAGCAGCATAGTGGAATTACTGCGCACAAAAAAAAAAAATAAATAAAAAATCTATTAATCAGATGTCTAGTGCCGGCATGATGATGCATGGATCATCTTAAATCAGCAGCTTTCACAGCAAAATTCGCGTTTAAGTGCGACATGAGTCCGTACGAGCAGTTATATTAGAGTAACGAATTCAGGTATATATGCAAAGAAGGGAACACAAAGAAACAAAGAGAAGCCTCCTGTCCCCTCCCATGCAGAAAACACATTATAGCGATGGACAAAAAAAGATTGACTGGAGGAGACCCGGTTCACAGTGAGGGTCTGATTGCTGGAGATATGCAAGCACTAGATGGTGCTCAGACTAACACTATGATTAAACAGAAACCTTCTTACAGATGAATTTCTTAAAGAGGTCCAACAGCCATAAATATTGAACATCAGAATGAAAAATTCAAGACGTCATTTCCAATTATACGTACGGCACGTCTGAATACGAGGTTAAGCATGCAAGAACACGTCGTGGCATGGACCACAATCAAGGAAAATAATCAATGATGATTTGGGTGGTGTGATGTGGCTTGACTACTGGTGTGAACAGACTGTAATTGATCCACGATCCGTACAGATCTCTTCCCAACAGTAAACCGCAGTAAGTTTAACCATCATCGCTCGAAATGTGTGTGTAATTTTTTTTTTCCCCCCCAAGTTGTATAGACTTGCATTTGGGTCACGTTTCTGAGTGAAAAAAGCTCACTTTGTCCTTACACAGGATGTCGAATTACATGTCATAACACCTCCACAAGGCACTGCTGAAAACCAGTCCAAAAACAGACCAAACTATAATATCAGTTACAGATCTCATATTGAAGCTCAATTATTAATGGACATCCTTCCTCTCATTTAAATTAGCCAAATTTTTATAAGACATGTTTTGACGAGAGGAGCCCAACTGGGAACACTGGAGCTTATACAACTTGTCATGGCATGATGAATGTGCCACGAACCCAGCCAATCAGAGACAAGAACAAGATCAACTCTGAATGGCTGTTTCCTTTCCGAACTGAAACAGCAAATCAGATTGAAGCCGGCTGCTCTGATCGGCTGGTTTTGGGGCGACTTTGTGTTTAATCCATTTATTTTTCATTATTCTTGATGATAAACTTCTTTATGATTCATTATTGATCAAAAAAAGGTCAATACTTTTCTCCTTTGAACATTAAACAAAAGAAAAATATATATATCATGCTTAATGTTTCATTTTAATTTCAAATTTGAGCATTTCAGATTTTAAGTTTTTTTATTATTAACCATTGGACATCTTGAATTTTATATTTTTTAATGCTTTAGCTGATGTTTTATAAGCCTTAAACGGAAAGCAATGAAAAATTTTTTCAAAAAAGAAAGTGCTGGAAACTTATTATAGGTTGTTCAAATGCTCTGACACTAGAGACTCCGTCCATACAGTGTAATAAATGTCTTTAAATAAATAAGAAACATTAATTAGATAAGTTTCTTTGTTAAATAACATGTTTTTTAATGTCTACTTTTAGCCTTAGTGTATGTGAAAAGATTATGTAAGCTATACAGGTCCCTATTAACAAGCGGTTACTATAGAAACAACGATGTATAGTGTATAGAAGTGCATAATTTTTAGGGGTGTAGTTATAGAAATTAAAACCAAGACCTTCTAAAATTCAGGAGTAATGCACTGGCTATTCACACAATCCTGCCTGAAGAAGTTCAAGAACTACACTACCTGGCCAATAAAAAGACTCTATTCAATCATCTTTAGCTTTGATTACTAATCTGGATGCCAGTTCATGTGTGAAAATGATTCCTCATACTCCCAGAAGCATGCTTTCACAATTTGAGTCCTGGAATATGCCTCGTGCCATCAGGGAAGAAAAACTCCATAGATGTGATAACCTGGTCATTCAGGTCGTCAGCTGACTTCTTTTATTGCCACATAATGTTGCTGAGTTTAGACCTGACCAACTGAAACAACTCCAGATCATAACGCTGCCTCCAGAGGCTTGTACATAATGGCGCAACGTATATGACCTTTTTCATTGCCCCAGAACCCAATTTTTAAGTGGTTTTCCTATGGACACGCAGCTGTTTAGTCCCAATCCCAAGAGTTCTCATCACTATTGAACATAGTTATGGTTTTATGGTTATGGTTTTTTTTTTCAAAAAAGTTGACAGTTCAGCACTATCCTTCCAGGTTTTTCATGTGTTGAATTGTTTTTAACCCAGTTCCAGTAATTTCAAATAGCCCTAGTTGTTTTCTTTGCTTGATGGAGCCTGATAATTTGTCCCTTACGCCATAACTTTTTTGTGTATAATCCAACCATGTCTGCGAGAACTAGTAAGCCGGGCTTAATTATCCTTCCGTGTAAAATACGTGAAATAAAGGTGCACCATCTGTGGAGGCATATAAAACTGCTGGACCAGTACAATAACTGACATTTAAAAAGACTTTAATGCTGGTTAAGTGTTACCTTTTATACACGTAAAAAAAAAAAAAAAGCAGTTTCGGCTTAATTTCAGTACGCTTTATTAAACCCCATTACAGATGTGCTGCCAAAGATATCCGCACACCTGGAGTCACTCTTAATGGTGACTACGCCAGCCGGACAGACGATTGTTAACTGATAGTTAAATGATTCCAACTCTGGCATAGTAAGGGGTTGAATCTGGACCAATGTTAACGCAGCTCTCTCAATATTTAAATGTTTCTTTAATAGCTTGGTTTGCATTCTGCCTCTCATGCAAATGACTTTGAGAGGGAAGTGTCCATCAAATGGAACATGCTCGTGCTTGTAGCCTTCCAGAGTCTTTGACGGTTTTGGAGATTAATTTTTCATGTCATGGATTCAAGGTGCTGAAAACAAAATCTTTAGAGATTTAGTTCCACATTGACATGCACTTTGCTGCAGATTTCTCAAGTACACATCCATGATGTGAATTTGCACCACATCCCATAGATGCGCTATCGGATTGAGATCTGGTGACTGTAATGCTCAAATTGTACCAAGGGGCTCAAAGTGTGGCGAAAAAAATATTTCCCACACTATTACACCACCACCAACCTGAACCGCTGATACAAGGCAGGATGGATCCATGCTTTCAGCGTATTTTACGTCAAATTCTGAGCCTACCATCTGAATGTCGCAGCAGAAATTGAGACTTAATTTAGAGCAATCATCATCTATTGTCCAATTTCGGTGAGCCCATGTGAGTTCCAGCCTCAGTTTCCAGGTTTTAGCTGACAGGTGTGGTCTTCTGTAGTCTGCTGTAGCCAATGGAAACGTGTTGTTTCTTTAGAGATGCTCTTCAGCATCCCTCAGTTGTACTGAGATGTTATTTGAGTTACTGTTGCCTTTCTATTAGCTTGAACCAGTCTGGCCATTCTCCTCCGACCTCTGTCTATTTTCTCTTTTCCAGACCGTTTTCTGTAAATCCTAGAAATGGTTTTGTGCGAAAATCCCAGTAGATCAGCAGTTTCAGACCAGCTCGTCTGGTACCGACAACCACACCAGCCTGTTCAAAGACATTTAAATCGCAGTTCTTTCTCGTTCTGATGCTCGGTTTGAACTTCAGCAAATCGTCCTGACCATGTCTACATGCCTAAATGCATTGAGTTGCTGCCATTTGATTGGCGGTTTCAATATTTGACTTGAACAGTTAAACCCTAATGAGGGGCTGGTGAGTATACTGTCCAGGATTTGGAATAGTTGCTGTGAAAGACAGTATGTACTACTGTATGATGCGATTTATTGCATCATGGCTTTTTTTTTATTTTTTTTTTATGAAAAAAAGTAGCCCTCTCAGCTCTTAAATTTGAATCGAACAATGAAAAAAAAGTCACAAATACGTCTGGATCAACTCAGTCCTCGAAGTCTTGTAAGAATTCATCAATAATAAAAAGATCTTGTTGCTTCTTTGTGTTTAGCTTGATGGCCTCAAATTACCCGACCAAAGTACAAAGACAAAACTGTCCAGTGGTGCTTTCTAACTGATAAGACTGATACATGTCTCAACCTGCTGCTGAGGAAGATCTGGTACCTGAACACATTTCATTCCCTTTGTGAAGTTTCAAGCCTGTTTTTATCCAATTTTACTCAGTTTACACGTTACGGTAGAGAGTTCACAACTTCTTCCCCCATACCCATGAACAAAAAGTGCCTTCTTAAGATTTTTTACCTTTATTTCTTTAAAATCCCCTGACTATTTCCAGCCTTAAAAAAGCTTATTGCATCAACAAGGTAAAAACGTTTACCGCCCCCCATCAGATTTTAACCTTCGTGATTCTTAAGCTTGACGCCACACAGGTGCATGAAAGAAACGAGCCATAGACACAGCTCTGAACGATAAAGCCCAGTTCTAACTTTCATGATTTTTTTGATGCTCGAGTCGCTATGAGTCTCGGGTAGTCATATGGTAGGATCGTGGCTTACCAGGGTGTATCAGGGTGACTCAAGCAAAAGAGCTTTGACATTTTATGACCAGTAAATCTGCCAGAGGTTCACCATACGGTCTACCTCTGATCACCCGTGGCCTTCTGTAATTAATTCTGGGCAGCCATAGGGCGGAGAGTTACGTGACCCTTGTGGAAACTATTAATAAGCAACTGGCATTATCGGCTTTTCCGTGCCCTCACATGGTGTTTCGTTGCTTCTTAAGCAAGTCATTGCACCGCCGTAGCAGATGAGGTCAGAGCCATGGCAAGAGACAATTTTTTAAACCGTAGCAATGTGCTATAAAAATCGTGAAAGTGGGAAGACTTGGATTTTGCCAATCTTTGCTGCCAAAATGCTGTCCCTCTTCGGGTACAAATTTCCTTTCATTTCCACGTGCGGGATTTACTCACCATGATGTAATGACGCTGCATCTCTGATTTCTCCGTGGCCAGTTTATCACACTCCAGCTTTAGACTGCAAGAGAGGTAGTAATGCAAACACACACACACACACACACACACACACACACACAAAGAGGGAAAAAAAAAAAAAGAAACAGAGAGAGAAAGCGTTTTTACAAGGTTGTTTGCCAAGTCAGCACATATAGTAAATAGAGTAATATGTCTACACCGGGTGAAAAGCCTTGAATAGTAATCTGGATTTGTGTGCAAGCGTGTGTAAGTGTGTGTGAGGCACGGCTGAAACGGACCGTGCCGGTGTGTATGCGTATCAGGTAAAATATTTACATTCCAGCCTGAAGTTACTGTGAAGGGGGAGGTGTTGCTCGCTCTTGCTCCCTCTCTCTATCTCTCTCACACACACACACACACTTACTTTTCTTCAGGCTGTCATTTCCACTTCACCTAATCCCTCTTCGGCAAGAGAAAGAGAAAAAAAAAATGTTTCTATCACCATGACAACCGGGTCTCACTGCTTCTGCCACCTGATTGGTTGGTACTAAACAAACGAGACGCTATTGGTCGAGCTAAGAATGTAAATGTTTATAGAGATAAGGAACAAAACCGAGTGCTACTTTTTTTCTTTACAACTTCTGAGCCTTAAACATATTACAGAGCCGACTGAAACGCCGCAGCAGATCTGACATCTCGACGCTCTGTTTATCCTCTCTTCCATGCCTTCTTTCATCGTTCCGCTCGTCCGTCAGGGCTGGGTGGCGTTCAAGCTGAAGCAGCCCCTCGAACACCCTTCGTCTTTCAGTGACTTAGAAGAATAAAAAACAACCTGAGCTTGTTTTTTTTCTTCCCTAAAGTGACCCATATTTTCTGTCTCGTATCTAGAAAAAGCTGTGAATTCAAAGTAGTATTCAAAATAATTTTGTTTTGCTCTAAACGTCCTGAACTTTAACTTTATTTCAACTTAATTTTTTTTTTTTAATTAACCCACAGGAATACGTGATCAATTACACCCACACATAGGAGCGTGCACTAAAATCACGTGCGTTAGAACCCCTGCTTGTCCGCGTTAGAAGCTGGACACTGTGAAGTTGAGTTTTGAGACTTTGGAGGCCATTGATAAGGTAACGTCACAGAACAGGTTTCTCTACTTAGTTCTCACTTATCTGGCTAAAAAGTCGTGCTGATAAGAATGAGCTTGTTTAGTTAACGGGTAGAACGAATATGTGACACGACTTTTACATCGTGAAGACAGTGTGTCCACCTCTGCAGGAAAAAAAATGACTGACCGAGTGACACCAGAGTACTGCAGATGTCGTTAAGCTGGATCCAGCAGGTTTTAAAGAATAAAGGACTTTATACTAAATGTTGATTGTACAACAACACAGAGTACACACACACTATGGCAACTTGGGTACGCCAACTGGGCTAACCTGCATGTCTTTAAACTGTGGGAGGAAACCAGAGTACCTGAAGGAAACCCAAAAAGCACTGGGGCTCCATGCACACAGATCCCTAATCGACCCCTGACCCTGGAGGACCGAGGCAGCAGTGCTAACCACTATGCCACCAATAAAACAACACATAATTATCATCATCTTGATTATCATATTAAAAAAAAAAAAAGGCTGTCATTAAAACATTGAAATTTTCTTTTTTTCTCTAATACTTTTGACCACCATCGTACAGTATTATACATGAAGTCAAACTTTGCCGATCAAACTTTCCACACATTTGTGTAGCAAATGTACCACATTTCTATATAAACACTTTTGTGGAAACTCCCAAATTTATACATGTTCATTTTATGACTGATAAAATGTTAGAGAAAACTGTTTTTATGTCTGCAAAGACATAAAACTAAAATTCAAGTGTGAAAGCCTCCAGAAAAATTGCAGCAGATTCCTCTCATATAATTTCTCAGATAAAACGCACAAGTTGTACTTGAGGCTACTGATTTTAAAATTTTTAAAAAGCAGTTATCATATCAGATATTGACCATGTTTGGATTATTACAGTTTATTTCTCTTTATGATTTGCATGTGCCTAAAGCTTATGCACAGTACCGTAACAACAAAAGTGTTCAATATTCACTGATTTAAAATTCAATATTAAATAAATAGGATTAAACTCTAAGATAGCTTCTATAATTTGCATTTTTCATGTTGTACACAAAACAAATAGTGTGTCTCTGCTGATATTCTTCCCTCTCTCTGTAGCAGTGCAAAGCTTCAGGTTTATGAATATTCAAATGCAAAATATACAAGTTAAATATAAGTACATGGGTAAACTTTAAATACGTAAGAGATTTAAATGGCATTTGACTTTTACGCTCAGGTAGAATCCTGACTCGCATACCTGTGATATTGTGCTTGGAGGAACTGGAACTCGTCTTTGATGCGGTCGCAGGAGTCCGAGGTGGTGAACTTTAGCGGTTGTGCTGATTGAGGCGCGGCCTGGGAAAGAGCAAGAACAAGAATTTTAGACTTTAGAGACCACTGGAATTCAGACACACTGTCAACAAACTATGCAGCTCAAAACCTTTTTATTATTATTATTATTACAGATTAAATTATCTCTGTAACTGCTGTGTTGGATAGACTGCAAAGTTATTTTTCGCACCCAAAGTTGCCCCATCGTTCAATCTTTGAATCTTTCAGACGGAAAAATGGCTTGAAATATGTTTTTGTTTGTTTTGCATAATGAAATATATACTTAGCAGATCTGTTAATCCATCAGAAATATTCACAGATATTTTACAAACAGGTCCATAAGTATTTGAACACTCTTTTTTTTCTTTTTTCTTCTTCTTTGAAATGAAGAAATCAAGGTGTGATTGAAATGTACAGTAGATCCGTGGTGAACCCTGATTCAAGGGGTTTAACAAACATATCGCAATTAGGAATTACAGTAATTTCTTCCTGTCATGTCAGACACAAGAGATTGGTGTGTGAGCTTTGTAACATGAGCCTTTCCTTTCCTTCTCCATATTCTTCCATTTCAGTCAATTCCATACAAGTTCATCTCGTATCAGAACTGGACAATCTTTTGTTTTTTTTTTATGTAACATGGTTTCTAGCAAAGTCTAATGTGGCCTTTCTGTTCTTGAGTGTTCCCAGCTGTTTGCATTTTGAGGTAAATAGTCTACATTTACATTAGAATTCAAATTTCATGATGGTGCCTCTCGATCAGAGGCTTTGGCACTGACTATGATGCCTGCTTCCTTCCAGAATGTTCTTGACTTGGCTAAATATTGTGTAAGTTTTTTCCCCATTAAGTGAAGAATTCTGTGATTCATCTGTGGCCTTCGAGGACTTTTGGTGTTTGAGGTTGCCAGTGCATTCCTCCTTTGTAAGAATGCGTGTAATTTTTTATTTGGCCACTCCTAAATTTATCTCTCTGATGGATCTGTTTTTTTTTCTCCAGTCTATTCAGGGCCACTTCTATCAACATCTCTTTGGACTGCATTTCGAGCGTTCCCATAACTAGCTACCTAATTTACATTTAATACTTGGATTCAAAACCAGAACTTTTATCTTCCCAATCTGTCATGAAATAACTAAGAAACTTGGTCACAACTGGCCATCAAACTTCTAGTATCAGCCAGTTGGTTAATTAATTTTGAGCCTGCGGAAATCGAGGGACTGTGATAGTCCGCAATTCCTAGCTGTAATTCCTAGATGCAATATTTGAAATGCAATTAAAAAACTACACTTCAATCACATTGACTGCTTCACATTAGAGATGAGCTACGTGATGTATCGCAATTCTTTTGTATGTGTAGCAAAAGATGTGACTCCAAAATAATTTTTTCTCAAATGTAGCCACTTTAATCCAGAATACAGATGGCGCACTCTAAACTATTTACACATGGGCAGGCAGCACAGCATCCTGTGTGGGAGGAGTAAATTATTTGATAAGTTTGTTTAGAACTGTAACACAATCTAAAGAAAAAAATTATAGTACAGAATTGTGACACTAACAGAATCGTAATACAGGTTGTCCCCATATTACAAACAAGTTCCATTCCGGGAGCATGTTCGTAAGTCCGATTTGTTCTCAAGTCCGACAAAGTGAGTCTTTACGTCTTTGACACAAATATACAGTGGAACCTCGGATTACGAGTAACGCGGTTTACGAGTGTTCCTCAAGACGAGCAAAGATTTTTAATAAATTTTGACTTGAAAAACGAGCATTGTCTTGGTTTACGAGCAACGAGTATCATGTTTCACGCATGCGCTTCTTGTTTTGACGCCGAGCGTCACGTGATCACAACTGAGCCAACGGTTTT
>JAOTRS010000022.1:5732840-5754426 GCA_028565755.1 Dinotopterus cunningtoni
AGATATACAAGTAAGAAAGTTTGTATAAAAGTATGTAAGAAAATAAGTACAGAAATAGAAAATAAGTACAGAAATAAGTACTTAAGCAAGTAAGTAAGTAAAGTAAATAGGAACGTACAGTCCTTTTCAAAAGTTTGGACAAATTTTCTAATTCAATGTTATTTGTTTTGTGATTTATTTTCTACATTTTAGAGATTTCAAAACTATGACATAACACACATGGAATTAAGTAACATGGGTAAGGATAAGTGTATATTTTTATGCAAGTATGTACCCAAGTTAATCAATCAAAGAATTTCAAACATTCAAATTCAAATCCAAATCATGCAACACATCATAATAAACATTAATACACAATATATTGTAAATGAAGGCAATAAATAAGTAGAATGTTTTCTATTAGTATTTCTATAGTCAGAATTCATGTTTTGAAAGACTTGCATAATATAACAAATATACTGATGACTGAGAAACAGAAATGGAACTAGTACGGAAAATCTTTTTTTTTTTCTCTTAAAAAATTCTATTGATTAAATTTATACATTTCTAAACGTTTTTAAAATTTACAGTGAAACAAATTCTGTGGAACAGAGGGACGACAAATTTGATGTGTGTGTGTGTGTCTATTATGAGATATAAGCTTGGTGGCTATAAGCGGGAAGCAAGAGGTATGTGCGTGCGTGTGTGTGCGTGTGCATGTGTGTGTGTGTGTGTGTGCGTGCGTGTGTGTGTTGCTAGGTGATCCTGCTGAAACCCTGGGTAATCCCACTCCTGCTCTCCTACCATTAGAAATCAATTAGAGGGCCGTGCTGCAAAAAATCATCAGCCTCACCTGTGACCCACACACTCCTGTGTCAAAGAAAGGAATGGAAAAGAATGAAAGAGAGATAGAGAGAGAGGGAGAGAGGATTGCCAGGAAGAAAGTAAGCGAGACTAAATGCAAGATGTAGAGAGCTTACATATGAAAGAGAAAGAGATGGAGAGATTGAGATTGCTGTTTTCCTGCGTGTCCTTTTCTCATGCTAATGAAGGGCTTTGGCCTGTGTGACCCAGACATCTGCTGCTGCACTGTGTGTCAAGCATACACACAACCACACACACACACACACACGCGCCTCCATGTTCTTGACGACTCCTTTGTTTTATCAAATAAGGGTGTGTGTGTGTGTGTTGGAAAAGAGAGGGGGGTGTGTGGAGGGGGGGACACACACTTTCACAGGAGGAAATCCTTGAGTAATTACTCTTTTTGAACGCAGCATGCATGTGTGTGTGCACACCCTGCTTTGACAGGATGAATGATCTTGGTGCAATTATTGCTTGTGGGGTGTGTGTGTTTGTGTGTGTGTGTGGGTGCAAAAACACTGGAAGGACTATGTACAAAGCAAACTAAGGTACTCAACCCTTTTAACTGTGGAGAAAGTCCTGTGTGTGTGTGTGTGTGTGTGTGTGTGTGTGTGTGTAAGAGACAGAGAGAGAGAGAGAGAGAGAGAGAGAGAGAGAGAGAGAGAGAGAGGCACTTGCCACAGGAGTTCCTGTATAAAAATGTGATTTTCAACAAGTTTGCTTGTAACATGTGATTTTTTTTTTTATTTATAAAACCAAAGACATGGCCAACAACACTGAGTTCAGTGAGTTTTATTAAATGTTATGGACAATTAATAACAATTGGCAAATTTGTTCATTTTCCAATCTATCAAAAAAGTTTTTTTTTTAAATAAAAAGCACAAACTTCAATTGAAATCACATTTTAAAAAAATCATTAATTGCTTGTGCTTATACATTGTTGTTTCCGTAGTAACCACTTGTACAGGTCCTCCAACAATAGATTAAAATCCCTTTTTGTTTTATTAAAACATTATTATTATTATTATTATTATTATTATTATAACCTTGTTCTGATACCATGAGTCATGAAGACGGTGAGGTTTGAAGATCGTCTTCCTTTTCTCAGCAACATGACGAGCTGCGTTTTCCCGTCTTGTTAAATTCACGATGGAGGATAAAAAGCAACCGCCACCGCTCGATCATTCATTACCTTCTTATAACAGAAGAAAGCGCCGCATGTCGAGTTTTCACTCACTCATTCGTCTTCTATACCGCTTTATCCTGTATTCAGGGTCGCGGGGACCAGGAGCCTATCCCAGGAGACTTAGGGCACGAGGCAAGGTACACCCTGGACAGGGTGCCAATCCATCACAGGGCACACACACATATACACACACTCACACTCTCATTCACACACTACGGGCAATTTGGGAATGCCAATTAGCCTAACCTGCATTTCTTTGGACTGTGCCAAAGTACCCGGAGGAAACCCACCAAGCACGGGGAGAACATGCACACTCTATGCACACAGAGACGGGAATCGAGCCTGGCCGGTATTCGAACCCGGACCCTGGAGGTGCAAGGCGACAGTGCTGGAAGTTTTCCTTAAATAAAAATCAGCTCTGACATGCGTCTGACGTCTCTCGCAACTTTACAGCAAGACCCAAGACCGATAATCAGCTAGCAATTAGAAAGAAAGAAATAAAACCTGCCAACAGCCTGACACAAAGCTCTTTAATCACAGCGAGACATTTGCATGATGAAGGCATCGTTTATCAAACACGGCACTGAGACAGAAAAGAGGATGTAAAGCACATAAAAAAAAAAAACAACAGAAAATAATGAGAGGAAGTCGGGGAAGAAGGAGAAGGCAACTGATGATGGTGGGCAGTGGTGGCTCAGTCGGTTAAGGCTGTGGGTTACTGCGTTACTGATCGGAAGGTCGGGGGTTCGAACCCCAGCATCGCCAAGTTGCCACTGTTAAGCCCTTGAGCAAGGCCCTTAACCCTATCTGCTCCAGGGGCGCTGTAAGCTGGCTGACCCTGCGCTCTGACCCCAGTTTCCTAATTGGGATATGCGAAAATTGAGCAATTTCCCTCTGGGATTAATAAAGTTCTAATTATTATTATTATTATTATTATTATTATTATTATGATGATGAAGGTAAATACGAGGCAAAAAAAAAATTTCAAGGTTTAAACGGTGAAGATGATGGTAAAGAAAGAAGGTGAGGAATAAAAATAAGAGCTAAGAACAGAGGAGGCTAATAAGAGGGTCAAGAAAAATAAAAAAAAAAGCAAAAAGAAAAAAGTGAGGAAAGTGAAGGAGATGGTTAGGTAAATGGTGAAGTAATGGCAAAGGAGGAGGCATGAAAAGAAGGCAAAAAATTGATGAAGCAAAGGAAGAAGGCAAAGAAGGAGGTAAAGAAAAAAGATGAAAGATGGAAGTGAAGGAGGAGAAGACGGAGGTGAAGGAAGCAGCATCAGAGACAGTCAACAATAGATGCGGTATCTTTTTACATATTCATGTTTGCTGTTTTTGCTTCTATCCTTCATCTCTCCTTCAGGTGCGAGTTACTGGATCGTCTCTCTCATGATAAAAACAAAGGAAAAAGATAATCATGGTTTCTGATTTACTGAACTTGATTTAGTTCACCAGTTACCCCTTTGACCAATTTCGAACCAGTTCTTTGTTTTCAGACGGACAAAGCACCGCCCCTTAGACAGTAAAATCGGTTCCATGGCGGCACCAACACATCCGCTTACAACAGAACTGGTTAAAGGGTCAGGGGCTGGGGATTATCACGACCAACTAAAAGTTTGTGTCCGCTGTCTTCTTTAAAAAAATAAATAAATAAAAAAAAATAAAATGTAGTCAATATGCAACAGGCAGCTAAAATGCTTTCTAGTAATGATAAAAAACAGGAGAAATGCTCGCCAAGCCATCGTAAGTTCGCCATTTTTTCGTTCACACAAGAATAGTTCCACTGGTACAAATGAATCAATAAATAAATTATATAAAATTTGTCCCGCAAACTTGTGTTTGAAACGCATAAACCTGCACAAATGGTCAAAGGGTCTGATGGAAGCCTTCAACATAAATGCAAAACCGGAAATTATGAGAACCCAGTGTGTGTACAGGTAGTCCCCGACAAATGAGTTCCGTCCTGGGAGCATGTTCGTAAGCCGAATTTGTTCTTAAGTCAGACAAAGCGTCTTGTACGCCTTGACGTGAATACAAAACGTAAAGCATACCAATCCACTTAACTAAATCAATGGAAAAAAACTATCGCACCTAAGAAAATAGATTTCACATTTCACTGTGAGATTCAACAGTGTTGTCTCTGCGCCTTTAAATCACAAGGGGAATCCCGGACAGCATTTTGTCTCAAAGCTGTTTTCCACTGTATTTGACTGCAAGCTATGTTTTGATTGAGGATTTCCCGAAATTAGGATTATTCACCATCAGGACAGCGTTACAGGACAGCCATTTTCTATCATCGTGCTCCCAGACTGATTCATTGAAACCGGTGAGGCAGACTCATTTCTCCCACACCCAAAACACACATACAATATACCGGATTTTGGACATTTTATACACTCTCTTACACACTGAGAATATTGTATATAATTGTAAATATTGGTATCTGGTGCACTGCAGTGTCTATTTTTTCTACAATACACATGAGCTATTTCCACGATTTGTTCGCATCTATGAATGTTTGTAGATGGCCGTGGTCCGTTCATATCTGCGGAAGTTCATAACTTGGGGACTACCCGTATATGACTTAACTTATAGGGAATGCCACCTTTTTATTTTATTTTAAAATATTAGCTGAATAATTGTGATTATCACACACACAAAGTCTCCAAAAAGAGTAAAAAAGTATTAGACTCTATGTTTTGTTGTAACCGCGGTGCTAAACTCAACCATTTTACAGCTTTACTCATCTTGAATATAATAATGTGAATACACACGAAACGTTAAAATGAATGAAATACGAAATATAGTCAATGTTCTTAGAAACGATCAAAAAAGCAGACGTTGTGATCTTTTTTTTTAAGAATCTAGTATGTGTACTGCTTTTTTTTTTTTTTTTACAAAAAGCAGAGATTTATCTCGCAGCCCATTTGTCATTCTGTTCTGTGCCTAAATAAGAAGAAAAGTGTGAAAGGATGGGAGGGGGAGAAAAGAAACAGGAGGTCTAAATGTGCCTCAGTTTGTCCGTGCGTGTGCGTGTGTGTTTGTTTAGTGCTGATGGGGACCGCGGGGGATTAACCTCCCGTCCTGCTGAGGGTTTTGTAGTGCGGTCACAGGGCAGCGGTGTTAATTCAACCTGCCTTAATAATGTCCTCCGGCACTGCCCTCTCAGCCCTCCCCCAACCACATACACACACGCGCATAGCCAAGGCTCATTACCCTCTGTGTGTGTGTGTGTGTGTGTGTGTGTGTGTGTGCGCGCGAGTCTGTGTCGTGTGCTTGTGCATGTCTTGGAAAGACAAAAGAGCAAGCAAAAACCCCCCTCGGTGCACACACTGAGGAGGTATGATGGAGAAACACAGCTGGAGGGAGGGAGAGGGGATAGATGTGTGTAGGCTGTGCGCTGAAGCTTTTTGCACACAGCTGGATAGGTGTAAATGTGTGCGCGCGCGTGTTTATGCACATCGATGAGAGCGTAGGCGTGTGATCGTGCATCGTCTTTTATCTCCACAGGTCTCCTTACATCTTCCGCCTCTCATCCTGTTGCATCACTGAAGCTACACTTTATGAATGATTTACAAAAAAAAAAAAAAAAACAACGGCATGCTTTATGCGCTACAGGTTAAAGAGTGGACAAAATTATTAAAAACGGGTCATTGTCAAAGATGGTGTTCACCGGAATGTTCGTTTTTGTTAATGAACCAAAAAAAAAAAAAAGAAGAAAATAAAAGAAAAACGAATTGATACTTCTACTAAAAATGACAAATGAATTTTAACAAATGAATAATGTTTAAATTAACAAATGGAAAAAACAAATGAGACGGATCTTTTAGTACCTGTTACGGACTAGATAAAGGCAACGTGTTGGGAAAAAATCAAAGATGGCAACTTTAGCCCAAAAGAGACTAAATACGAGACAGAAATAGTTAAATTACTGACTAACGCTACATAAATTCCCGACTATGCGTATATTACTTGCACACTTTTGCAAGTAAATCATTGCACAGGTTCGTATCATGATTTATATTTCTGTCTGATTAATAGCTCGGCGTAGGCAGCTTGGTGGCGTAGTGGTTAGCACTGTCGCCTCACACCTCGATGATCCAGGGTTAGATTCCCGCCTCAGGTCTGTGTGCATGAATTTTGTATGTTCTCCCCGTGTTTGGTGGGTTTTCATCCGGGTTCTCCGGTTTCCTCACACAGTCCAAAAACATGCAGATTAGACTAATTGGTGTTCCCAAACTGTCTGTAGTGTGTGTGTTTGTGTGCGCGCGCCTTGTGATGGATTGGCACCATGCCCCGCCTCATGCCCCAAGTCTCCTGGGATGAGCCCCAGACCCTGTACACAGAATAAAGCCGTACCGATGATGAATAAATGAATGATGAATAAATGAATGATGAATAATAGTGCAGCACTACTTCAGGGTTGGCAGATTTATCTTGTGCCTTTGAACCTGAATCTGTTGATTATTTGCGTTGCCCCCAGTAAAAACAGCAGAAGTTATTTAAAATACAAAAAATAACGCTACACTGTTTACTGCTGGTGCTAGTTGTTTATTTGACGCCGCTTGCTGAAATCAGAGAAGATCAGAGTTGAGGAGATCAAGTTCTTGAGTAGGGATTTGTTTAAAGAGGGAAAAAAAAAAGCTCAGGAATGAAAAGTTAATTTTCATCAACATCGAAAGCAGCATTAGTCCTCACATAGTTGTTGAAGCTTATGTCATTAAAATGTGCGATTACAACTTAAATATGATGGTGTAGCAACAGGCTGGACAAAACCATTGAAACCATGGACGTCCAAATACAAGGTGAAAAACTGAAGACTAAAAACTTCAGTTTGTTCTCTTGATATGGCTGATATAAAGAATGCAGTTCCAGAATTATGTACTCTTTTATGTTCTAAGATGTTATGTATAATTTACTGGCATCAAGTAAGCAGTTAATTAGTAATATTAGAGATGGGAATCACCAGGGACCTCCTGATATATCACATCACGATACCTAGATGGCAATCCGATTTATAATGCGATTTTGTTAATATCGCGATTTTATAAATACTGTAATGCAATACAGGTAGTCCTCGACCTACAGACGAGTTCCATTCCGGGAGAATGTTTGTAAGTCGGATTTGTTCTTAAGTCCGACAAAGTGAGCCTTATATGCATTTGACACGAATGTACAATGTTAAGCAAAATTTTATACATTAACTTACATGATTTTTAGTGTGCAATATGGTACTTACTGTTTTAGAACTCTTTTTATTTTATTTTTGTAGTTATTTATTACTTTCTCTTTCCATTCAATAACAACTGTGAGCAACTGTAACCAAAAATATTTAATTTACCTCTGGGATTAATAAAGTTCTCCGAGTCTCGAATCTTACATACTGAAAATATTTTACATAATAAATATTGGTATTTGGTGCATAGCAGTCTATTTTTTGTACAACACACGTGAGCTACTTTCTGTAATGAAACCGGAAGTAGAACCGCGGTCTGTTTGTATCTGAAAAACTTTGTAACTTGGATGTTCGTAAGAAGTCAAGGACTACTTAAAATTTTTTTTTTTAGATTTCTAAACACTTAGCAAACAACCTTTTTGTTAAAATTTGCTAATACTACTAGGAAGCGGTGAGGAACAGCAACATTTTACTTTCCCAACTGCAAACATAGATAAATTAAAAACTAATTTTAAAAAAGAATTAAAAAAATTGAGTTAGTGAGCCAACACATTTACTTTTTGCTGTTTCATTCTGAACATGGAGTTATTTTACTATTTGTTTTTCTCACCCTGTAACTCCCTACATAGCAATATTACTTGCAGGCCTAAAAATAAATCAAAACCCATGATCTAGCTATCCAGGCTTCCAAATATGCATCTTTTCCCCTTCTGAGTGTCTGTAGCTATCCGTCTTCCCTCTAAATGATGCGCACAGCCTTCAGAACATTCGTCTGTGCAGACATCAGTGTCACAGGCAGCTATAAAGAAAAGAAATATGGAGACGTGACCTCTTGATTGCAGCAGGATCATCACCATAGCTCAAGTCACCTCCTTCATCACAGCCAGTTATTTGCAGTAAACACCAGCAGAACAGATAATTTCAGTGTAATCAGTAAAGCAGATCGTTTCCGCATAAGATCTTCTGCTTCAGCCTCTCGTAATGATCGCGTACTGAATTGCAGACTTCAGTGATGCATTTAAGTCAATTATATTCACATTTTATTCAGTATTAACTCAGGAAATCATCAGTTGTCAGACTAGGTGTGGGTAGATTCCCAGGAATTTTTGGCATAATCAAAATATGAAGGTTAAATGATTTTTTTAAAAAATGCAGAATTTGTGGTGGATTTGATTTTCTGGTTTAAGCTTGTAACAATTTAATTACAAAATACAGACAGACTGGCTACTACCATCCAAGCATGGACGTGCAGAGGGCAGGGTTAAAGTTGCCAGGGCATCTGATCGTTTGCCCTGAAAAGAGAGAGGTTTTTTTATTTTTATCTATTAACATTAACAATAAAACCACCTTGATTTTGGGTTCCTCCTCTTGGGCGGGCAGCTCTGCTTACTAGGGATATTGTTGTACAGGACGTCTGGGGGTGTGCAAGAGTGTCTGACACCGGAATGTTGGTAGCAGGTCCTTTGGGTGCTGTAGGTTGTGAGGTGGGGTATCAGTGGATCGGACTTGTTTGTCCAAGGCCTTTCATATAAAAGTTCATATAAAACATGTTAACATGGGTGTTCTAGCTTCCTTCTAGCTTGTTAGTGATGTTCGTGAACATGCTTCACTCAGGTTGTGATTTCTTTTTAAACCAACCTGCAAATGGAGCTGATACAAGTCGCCTTATTTTCATCATGAGTGAATACATTTTAAATTTTACGTGATGCACAATGAACAGTACAGGCAATGTTCCTGAAGAATAACCTCAGCACCAGTCGCTATAAACTGTATAAGGCAGCGTTTCTTAAATGTCAGGACACCGGTCGCGGCAAGTCAATAAACTGTTTGTCACGTTGTCATAGCACCATGGACAACCGGAAAGCGTTTGGTGTTTAAAGTCAGAGTTCAAGGGTCAGCTAATCGATGCCAGAATTAGAAAGTTTTCTAAATGATAACAGGCTCTCATGTTCTCGCCCGCGGGCAAGATTTTGGCATCTTATATATACACATCACACATCCCCAGTACGTGAGGATATCGCGATCCAAAAACAGGGAGAAAAAAAAAAAAAAAACCCCAAGGTCAGTGTCTCCGTCTAGCGACCACTTCTTTTTTGTGCCAAGGTTTAGGCTAACTGATGCTAACTGAAGTCAGTCTGTGCCATTTCTCAGACTAGGCTGATTCTTTAATTATGACTTAACGCTTTCTAAAGTGTTCTACAGTTTCCTAAATCCCTCATCATGAATAGTGCTTACTGGGCACGTCTTCTGCTTGGAAAACTTTGACGGCATGTGTTGTTTTTTTCTACCCCTGAGGGCTGGACGGGATGACGGTCGCATCATAAAAGAGAGTCCTCAACTTATGACGGTGCCGCTTTGGTATTCTTCGTCAACCTCCTTAAAACCGGTGTTTAAGTTTTTTAAGTTGGGGTTTTGCTGGAAAATGAACCACTTTATTTTATGGAATTTTAGGTTCGCTTTGAGAAAAGATTGCAGAAAAAAAAGGTTCATTTTAATTAAGCAGTGTAACATTCCATAAAATAAAGTGGTTCATTTTCCAGCAAAACCCATCAGCTAAAAGAAAAACAACACAGATTTGGTTTTTTTTGCCTCTTTGTCTGGTGTGCTAACACGTGAGCTATCTCTCTCACTCACTCATCATCTATACCGCTTTATCCTGTATACAGTATCGTAGGGGGGTCTGGAGCCCATCCCAGGTAGCTTAGAGTAGGAGGCAGGGCTTACCCTGGACGAGGCGCCAATCCATTGCAGGGCTACACTTACACACACTATGGTCAATTGGGGAATGCCAATTAGCCAAATCTGCACGTCTTTGGACTGTGGGAGGAAACCGAAGTACCCAGAGGAAACCCACCAAGCGGGGGGAGAACATGCAAACTCCATGCACACAGAGACAGGAATCGAACCCGGACCTTGGAGGTGCAAGGCGACAGTGCTAACCATTAAACCATCCCACCACTAAACCGTGCCACCCAATGAGCTATCTTTCTGAATAAAATATTGGGCTGAACTAAACACGTGAGTGAGTTTGGGCTTTTAAGGAGGGACGAGAGTACATCACCCTAAAGCAAATGGATGCGCTGGATTTCTAACACAACGGAATGCAGCACAATAACCGTTTAATCTTGATTATCTTCAATATTCAATTAATTGCACAGTCCTTATCAGTTTATAGACTTATTCAGACAGGGCAGAACTGTTAATAAAGTTTTAGAAATTGCCCCCGCAACAGCACAGAAGGCTGATTTCTTTCGCATTATCTGTTTACACAGGAAGCAACCCCGGGCAGGACCGGGCAGGAAACAGGAACAGCAAATCCTCTGGCGCGGTGGCCTTTCAACAGCCTGCTTAAAGCATAACAATTTACCCATCATCCTCACAAGGCCCTTGGGTAACCTTTGGCCAGACTGAATCCACGACCTGCCTTTTCCTCCCTCTTTTCTACAAAGCCAGACAAAGTCCCAGGAGGTCATGATTCAACTGCGTTTCCATTCCATCTATCCCTGATCATGGGTTCGAGGCGGAATTGAAAATCTTATGATTTAATCGTGAAGTCAGGACAGCTGCCTGTAGAGCCAGATTACAGATTCTGTGATGTGGAAAGTATGCGCAGTAATCAAAGATACTAGATCCTTTTAATAAAGTGGATTTTCAAATTATAGGCAGCTTGGAACGATATACTGTAACAACACCAAACGCTGGAGGAATTTTCTTCAATCAACGTATTTAGACCTTACAATCCCCTGTATGTTATCTTACTGCAAATAAGGCTACTGTCACACTGCGAGTTAAAGAGCTCAATGCATCATTCTTGCCAAAATCCATTATTATCTTAGGTTACATATTGGGATATCATGTTGAACAAGTCACGCACTTTCAAGGTTTTCCCATAATGCAACAAACTGAGGTTTATTTTTGTTAACTAGACAAAAAAAAAAATTGAGGCTGGTAAAGTAGCTCAAATCAGTAGCTTAGCATGCAGCACAGAGAGGATGCCTGTCTGATCTATTAGTTCTCCTTTTATTTACAGATTCTTAGTGGAGAAGGACGTTCAACCACCAAAAAATGAAAATTTCTACTACTTTAGACTTTTGTAAAATAAAATTTGTCATTTAACATGCAGCGTATTTTTTTAAGCATAAGATTTCACACACCTTGATGGTGTAACTAAAAGGCACAAGTTACTTGTTAAAGATTCCCACGACCTGCTGCATCACACACATCCCCAAGGTATCATTAAGGAGCACTTAATCTTTGCAAAAACAAACACTAAACTGTTGTAAACCCAAGGCTCGATTGAGGAAGGGGAAGAGAAAAAAACAAAACAAAAAAACAAAACAAAAAAAACACTTGTCTTGTTGTCAAAAGAATGCAAGCGTGAACACTGATGATTCCACACCCATCTAAGGAAGCAAAACTGGCCGTGCACTCTGGGTAGGAGGGATGGCACACTATCTCTACCATAAGCTCGAAGTGTGAATTGTCCGTAGACTGTCAGTTCGATTTGATTTTCATACATTGCCATTCTTTATAGGATTCAATTCAATACGACCGTCTGATTTGTCTCAGGCTTCTATATTTCTTGATAATCTTTTTTTCTTTAAATCTTCTGCTCCACAATCCAGTCCCGTAGGTGGCAGTATTGCACCAACTGTCCATAAACTCAAAAGAAGAAGCAGCAACCCTTTCGTAAAACACGAGTACAGGTAGTCTCCGACTTACAAACATTCGAGTTATGAATTTCCACAGATATGAACAAACCGTGGATCTACGAACATTCACAGATGAGAACAAATAACGGAAGTAGCTCATGTGCATTGTACAAAAAATAGTGGATCAAGTGGATTGGTATGATTTATATTGTATATTCGAGTCAAAGGCGTACCAGTCTCACTCTGTCTGACTTACGAAGAAATTCGACTTATGAACGTGCTTCTGGAACAGAACTTGCTTGTAAGTCGGGAACGACCTGTATTTAAAAAAAAAGATGCAAGCAGTTTGTATTTCCAGTAAAAGCTGTGGTATATTTTTCAGAACTTGTCAATTGTGGACCGTTTGACATTTCTAAGTTTACCCAAGTGTGACTCAATTCTTCGAGAAGTGACCTAACTGACTCAACTAACAAAAGATCTATTAAATTGCAAATGAATAATTGATTAAATCTCATAGGTCTCCTGCCAATCACGCCGTTATTAGGCAAATAAAGGGAAATCTGAATGCTCATGTATGAGGAAGAGGGCAGATAGCGCATACAAGTGTTTTTTAATTAATTTCCTTTGACTGTGTTGACTTTCACATGCTTTCCTCTCTCTTTTTCCCTTCCTTCTTTCCTATAATGGCAATACTTCCTCCAAGTATCTATAAAACGTCTCTATTCCATTCTCTGATTTCTACAGAACATGAGAACGGCTCGTGCTCTTTGATGAAGTAGCGGATGTACGTGATATGCATGTACTTTGTGTTTACTCAGGGCGTTTGGCTTTGAATTTGTATACCTTTTTGTTCGGTGGATAAAACAGAGAAAATTCCGACGCTTCATTGTGCGTCTCTTTCCCGATCCGAAGCACAGCAGACAGATCTCACGGTTCGTTCATCGATTTATTTAAACGTAACAGCACGTACCTATAATAGTGGCCCTACTAGCCACGTTTAGACAAATTAAGGGAAAAAAATCAAGAAAAAAAACAAAATCAATGTGAGTTTTGAGAAGAAAATATTCGATTAAGATTGCAATTCTATAAGCGTCACCATTTTATAAATATCCCAATTCGATATTCCATTTTCCCCCGATTTTGTTACATTTCTAAACCTTTAAAAAAATTAGTATAATTATTAGTATAGTATAATTAAATGTAGCCGTTTCCTTATAACATTAGTCTTCTCATTTAAAATCCAAGCAGAGCATTTAAACAATACAAACTAACGTTAAATACAAGCGTTTAACATTTACTTCAAATGAAATTAAGCAAAAAAGCTAAATTTTTTACAAAGCAGCGCATATATAAATACATTTTGCGAATAATTCACAGGATGAAAATATGTAAATAGTTCAGCAACGTTTTACCTCCTTAAGCGCCACCAAAGTCTCATGCTTTTTTATGTGCATGCTTCTAATGTTGCGATTTTCAACTAATTGTGACTGGTTAAAGCATGTGTAATGAGTGGGTTTGTGACTACTTTGCTCACAAAGTTGGGAGAAAAAGGCAGATCAGAGGTTTTAACACATGGGACTTTTGAGTCAGTGTGGCGATACGTGAATCTCACAAAAGATTTTTTCCACCATCTCTAATATACGGCTACCACTTTTGCACCGGATCAGTTGAAGCCAAAACATAAAACATAATACTTGACAAACATGTCTGGAAAATGCCTCAGATTTAAACAGTCTTCATTAACAAAAGAAGTGATGCATTATTACTGTATCTACGACTATTCTGTACTAGTCTCTTATGTGTAAATCTTGCGACACTTGCATCGCCGCACAGCATAAAAGCTCTTTCAAAGTCTCAGTGTGGATCAGATCATGTCTCAAAAGCTGTTCAGGATAAAAAGAGTGTGTGCTTTTATGCAAAAGTGGAACATAATCCCAGACCGACACTTATCTTGAAAACTTAAGTCAGTATGGCAGATTCTTTTAGAAATTCTGAACAATGTGAATTCAGGAGGACAATTTATTACTACTTGGAAAAGAAAAAGAAAAAAAGCCCTCTCCTGAAAGACGGAACGAATTTAAAATGCAAATGAAATTCCAAGGCATATCTTGGGTGGCCTGAAATGAACCGTGTTTGCAGGTGCAGCTCAAGCTGATCCCCTCATTAATTACGAGTCTCTTTAATGACCTTGTGTTTGTATACAAAGCTCTGTCTGTGTTGCCGGCTGGAGACCCCACGAGAGCTCGAAAATCTACCAAACCAACATCAGGGGACTCATTAAAGAACACGGTGGTGCGTGCGGGGAGCCTCTGTGATGGAAAGGAAGCATGCAAGGAAATAATAAAAGGAAGAAAAAAAAAGGACTTGACCTTTTCAGCCTTTAAACAGTATCTTTGTCCATGCAAGATAAAAAAAATAAAAAATATGAAGTGGCCTCATTGCTTCACTGAGCTAGCATTAAACCTTCTCTGAACATAGTAGTGAAGTATTTCATCTTTATTAGAAAAAACGGATGAATGATACATTATTTTGTAGAATCAATTATTTTGTTCAATATTATTTCCCATTGTAAGTGCTTTAGTTTTTTTTTTCTCAGACAAACCTGAATAAAAAAAGCTTCTTGTACTCACTTCCTGGTTTTATAAACCTAAGCACAGAGGTACCTCAGCAAATACTGATTTCTTAAGGTAAAAATTCCGATTGCGAAACTCATTTTCTTATTAGAAATAACGTAAATGCAGACGTTATTTATGCAGACGTTCCAGCAACCCAAAAAAATGACCAATATTACCAATTTCCAACGCTATAATCTTATTTTTGCATCTAAAAACTAAATATTTAGAAAAGACATGTAAATGGGGTAAAATGTGTAATAAATAGACATTAAACCTCACTTAACCTTAATTTATGACTCCTTTTGGCACCGGGTGCTTTTTTAGCGATTATTTCTTTTTAAATTTCCACTAAAAGTGGATCAGTTTTCTTCTTGCGAGCCATGGTGTTATGTCTTCACCAAATCTTCCACAAAATGCAAAAGAAAATAATTTGTAAAAACATGTAAACTTACTTCCCTTGGGTTTCGCAAACAAATTTTGAAAATGCTTGGAAAATTTCTTGCACAATTTCAATTCTTAAGGTAAAAAATATAGAGGGAGGGCATTCGTATGCCGAGATTCTGAGGTAATTCGATTTGGTTACAGCTTTTCTGTCAAGGTTCATGGTGTTTATTTGTCGATGCCACCATATGTGCGGACCTACAGAGGAATCAAAATACTGTTTCTCTTCTCTTTAATTTAAGTGCTTACACTGTCGATGCAATATAGAAAGTTTGTATACAAATATTAGCAGTCAGTGCAATACAGACAGACTATTGTAAGAAGGTAACAGCATCGTACTTGTAATAAATAGATATAAATAAACTGAGTGAAAATATATATTTTTTTAAATAAATCAAATGTTATTTGATCTTGTAAACATCTTTATTTGATCTTTGATCTTGTAAACATCTGAATGAATATACATCTGAGTAAATGTAAACAAACAGTGTTTACATCTGAGTAAATGATACGTCTGAGTAAAGGTATCAGCGTAATCGCTTTTCTATCCTTTAAGCTCTTAGGAAAGCCGGGTGTAACTGTTTAGGTGTTAGGTTTTTCCTGCGTCCAATAGGGGGTTTCCTCAGGGTTCACTGGTTTCTCCCAAAAAACACACCAGTGTAACGGCTAACAAGTGTCTGAAAACGTACGAACGGTGGCCTGTAATGTACTGACATGTATTCCTGCTTCACGCCCGACATTCACATATATAACCAGTGTGTATAAATCACGCAATTCTCCGAATTTTTCTTCTTCCAAAAAATTATGGATTGAAAAACAAAACAACAATAACAGCACAGACAATGGATATTTTCCTCCAGAGAAATCATACACACCTGTTATACAATGGATCCACATCAATGAATGAAAAAAAGAATGAAAGAAAGAATGAATAGGTGCACAACTGCATGGAGGAAGAAATAAAATCCAGGTAATGCACCCAACGCTTAGACAAAAGCATGCAAATGCATGCATGCACATATGAAAATGTACAATGAGGATTTAGGACAGAAAGAAAGCGAGTGTGTGAAAGGATAAAATGGTAGAGTAGTAAATGCAGGCTTACCGAGTGTCTGGCTTGTGGAAACATCATGTCAGGTTTCTTCTTGATTCTTTCTTCTGCAAGTGGAATTCAACCCAAATCCTTTGTGATCACGGGGTAGGAGTATGAGTAGGAGTAGGGGGTAAATAAATATATCTCCCTATATATATCTATATGGAGGCTGTGTGCGCCCCGATCTCTCGCGCTCTCTCTCTCTCTCTCCTTAAGGACTGGAACAGGAAAAAAAAAGGCCAATGCTATGGAAACGAAATCAGCGCGTGCTCACTCTGCTAGCTAAAACCCGCAGCTACAGCTAGCATCGAAAACTAACTTCGGCTAAGATAAGCTAGGATAGGATAGGATAAGATTAAGATTTAGCTCAGAACCGACAGCGAAATACAAAAACACAGTACACAGTCCGGACAAAGCAGCGATCCTAATCGCGATGTGTTTGTGTTTTTTAAGCAGAATCCAGCTGCCGGGGAAGTTATCACACACAAAAACAGCCTGCCAACGAAAGGAAAACAAACCCGCGGCAAAAGCGCTCACACCGGAAATCACGGATAAAAGTTGACGAACCGCCGGTTTATCCGCTTCCGCTCCTGAGCTGCGTGCCTTTACGCGGTTCTCCTGTGTGTAGACGTGAGACGCGGGACGGACGCGGCGCTCGGAGTCTGAAGGCCCAGTTTAGATGTCAAACGGATTAGATTTCAGCGTGCGGAAGTGCCGCCGTGTTCGGCCCCGCCCATTCTACACAAACTCCGCCCCTACGCACAGCCCCCTGTACTCGGATTCGCCCGGAAGTGCTTAACGTTCATCTTTAACCAGCTCTAATAATAGGATAGATTAATAATAATAATAATAATAATAAATGTTGTCAATCTTCATTCATGGTCTATATCAATTTATTCTGTTTACAGGGTCGTGGTGGGGCCTGGAGCCTATCCCAGGAGACTTAGGGCACACCCTAGATGGGGTGCCAATCCAGCACAGGGCACACACACACACACACACACACTTGTCAATTTCAGAACGCCAATTAGCCTAACCTAAAAGTATTTGGACTGTGGGAGGAAACCAGAGTACCTGGAGGAAACCTAAACCTGGGGAGGACATGCAAACTCCATGCAAACAGACCCCAAGGTAGAAATCGAACCTGGACCCTGGAGGTACGAGGCCACAGTGCTAACCACTTCGCCACCATGTCACCATGTTCTGCCAGTCATGTTTAATATTGATGATGATAGTGGCTATTATTACTATTAGTAGTAGTCCTAAATAATAATAATAATAATAATTTAAGAAGTATTATTCTTAAACTACGACACCTTCTAGTAGTAGTATGGTACAATAATACTGTTTCCAAACGTGCCAATTGTAAGAAGCTGTAAATAATTATTAAGAAACATTCTGCACACTCTTCTTACAAATAAACTTGGATGCATGTTCAAAAAAAGAATGGGAATATGGAAAGATCTGATTTCCTTTGTGTTAAAGGTTTAGCAGCTGACTTGTATCATTGTACAAACTCCTGCTGTCCCCTTCTGGCCAAACACTTTAATTTCAGCAGCTCCCTCTTTTTTTTTTATTTGAAATTTTCTTTTCTTTTTTTAGAAACAATTTATTTATCAACTAAATCTTGATTTCATAAAGTGGTAAAAAAAAAAAAAAAATCACAAATGTTTACACATTTACTGCTAATAAAAAGGCTGAATATTCATAAAATGATCTGTTTCAAAATAAATAAAAAGCTGGCAATGAGTTTAATAAGTTTAGATTTGGTTTATTGTAATGATATAACAAGCAATACCCAATTAAGGTACCTATTATATTTTTTAATAGATTTTTTTTTTTACACAGGTTAAACCCTCCAGTGTGGCGAATTAAAATCATTTTAAAAAGAAAACCGGGCCAAAATTCCTCCACAGAAATGTGAAAGACTCATTGGCTGCGTTCCATTCCGAAGCGTACTTCACAGGGTGCTCCCTACTCCCTCCTCCGCTTGCAGGGAATGTCGATGAAGGGAACCTCCCTCGACAAAATTCCACCATTTGGAACACTCTGCGAACTCGCCAGCACTGACGTCACTTCCTCTGTGCGTTACCATGGTAACATAAGCCTCTCGGATACTGTGGCTGTAGCCGTGAAAATTTCACACTATAGACATTTAATATTTAGTGAACCAAAATCTGATACCATTATAAAGCATACTTTTGAAACGTTTCTAACTTGTAAATAAATTATTGGTTAATTATAATAATAATAATTGATTAAAGATGTACGTAGATTTATTTATTTTTACAGATTACTAGCCTATATAATGCTAATGATTTCCTGATTAAATTAAAATGTATTTTTTTGTCCTTTTAACAAGATATCGTCCTTGATAATAATGATAATGAATATATAAATCCTTTTTCGAGTTCCATTTTTTTCACGCTCCAGCGAGACGCAATGACTGATGGGAATTTTTTTATTCCCATTTCCGGTGAAGTGAACACCTGTTGTTCACTCGTTCCCTACACCGTTCAGGGTATTTCAGGCAGATTGTATTCTGTTAATAAATAGATTGAATATAAAGTAAGGTGTAGATGTAGGTGATATTATAACAGATAATTATTGTTTATTTTAAAATGTTAAAATATTCTTTTTTTTAAAAAATAAACTTGAAGTAAAACTGAAGTAAAATAAACAAGCTGCCCATCAATCCATCCATCCATCCGTCCATCCATTATCTATACCTCTTATCCTTATCCACAAGATAGGGTATATTCTAGGTGGGGCGCCAACTCATCACAGGGCACAAGCACATGCACAGACACACTTCCATCCATTCTCTAAGGGCAAGTTGGAAATGCCAGTCGGTCTACAGCATGTCTTTGGGCTGTGGGAGGAAACCTACCAGGCATGAGGAGAATGTGCAAACTCTACCCACACAGACCAGAGCTGGGATTTGAACCCCCAACCCTGGATCATATTTCTGTAGACATTATGTAGGCGATACTGTCTTTTAGAATAGAATAGAATAAAATAAAATAGAATATTTTGGTTATTGGAGCATTGTGATATGTCCGATGAAATTAGGTGCTTTAGACATATTACACAGGATACGCAAATTAACCTTTACACACAGTTTATACACTTTACACAAATAACGCAATTAACAGTTAGGCCTATTTCACTAAAATGCACGCATATTGCAGAAAATAATTGTACTGAAAATTTCACAGTGTTTAATGCTTGTGTGGCTCTTGGGTAAAAACTGTTCTTCGGTCTATTTGTTCTGGTTTTGATTGTTCTGTAGGGTCTGCCTGACGGTACCAGTTTCAACAGAGGGTGACCAGGGTGAGACGGATATTGGTGAGACGGGCGAGACATCTTTTAACATGTTCGACTTTAAAATGTACAAAAGCTCAGGTCGACATATTAAAAAAAAAGTCATCTATATTACATATGAGTTTTTAAAAAAAAACTATTTTATTACATAATTATATTTGTATTTAACATAATAGGCGGCACAGATTCGTAGTGGTTAGCGCTGTCGCCTTGCACCCCCAGTGTTCAATTCCCGTCTCGGCATGTTCTCCCCGTGCTTCGTGGGTTTCCTCCAACAGCGCAAAAACAGGCAGATTAGGCTAACTGGCATTACCAAACTGCCCGTAGTGTGTGAATAAGCGTGTGTGTGTGTGTATATGTAAGAGCTCTGTGATAGACTGGAACCCCATCCAGGGTGTTCCCCGCCTTGTGACTCAAGTCTCCTGTATACAGGATAAAGCAGTATAGGCGATGAGTGAGAGTTAATACGATACAACTGAGAAAAAAATATGTAAATGTAATGAGTGAAGTAAGTTCTAGTTCTGCATTTAATATTAATCACAAATGATTTCCAAACATAAACTTTATATAACATATTATACAAATTTGTCTTTTAATCAAGTAAGGTTACCGTCATACCAAAAGTGTAATACCTATAATACTTTGCAGGTTTTCTGCCCAGTAATGTAATCACTTTTACCTACATTCTGATGATGGGGCATACATGGGCAACAAGGAACACATATCAGTCACATCTTCCAATATACTATACAGGAAACTATACCGTATTATCATCAACGAGGTGCATTCAAGTCAACCAGGGACTTTTCCCAGCGTTTCCCTGGTGCTTGGATAACATTAAAGTAGAAAGGTTGTTCAGTCTGTCAAAGCCATGATTGGATTGGCCTCCCAGGAACTCCTTTAATGGCTCAGAGCGAGGTCAGGACTGTACAGGGGATGTGGCACAGCCGAGTTCCTGTAATGTGTGTACAGTTCCCACACACAGATACGTCTCTACTGCAAGCTGGTGAAAAGTTATCCGGTGATTTTAAAGTATCAGGAGTTCCCTAGACGAACGACTGCAGAGAGAGAGCTCTGAGACAACTTATCCAGGATCGTCATTCACGGAAGTACAGCGCTGTTTAAAATGTTTGCACCATCAAATGTTTTACTCCGGCTAAGAGTCTCATCGTTGTACTGTGGATGAATTTTGCTTAAAAGTGTCGCCACAAGTCCCGGTTTGACTTGAACACCCAGTGTATTATGTAACCATTTTTTTTTATATTCACCCCTGTTGAACGTTTCAGTTTTATATTACAATCTTGAAGCTGAAATGTCCATCAGTGGAACTGTAACGCCAACATTTAACATTGCTAAAACAAAGAGCAATCATGCCGGTTGTGCATGTTTTCACCAATTCGTTTAATACTTGGTAGAACAACATCTGGCTACATTATTGTCTTTGGCTTCAGGTCAAGTTTTAGTTGCAGATCTCGAACCTGGATCTATTTTTGGATGAACTCTGCTTGGCAAAATTGCACAAGCAATTGTGGAGACTGTTGGCGGAGAAGAACTGCCACAGATTCAGTTTGCGAACATATTCAACTTCTTGGTTCTCATGCAATCACTTGAGTGTCCAGTGTAGCTTTGACAGTGTGTTAAAGTTGAGGAACTTTTGCTCTGGTCAAAATTCTACTGATATAGTTTGTCTCTGTCCATCTCAACCTCAATCTCAATTCTAGCTAATGAAAAGCTACCACCACCATGCTTCTCTGTGCTACAGATGATTAGTGTTACAGTAAGTTTCTGCTCAATGTAGAGCTTAGTGCGTAGACCAACAAATTGAATTTTGAGCCAGATTCAACTCTACTATTATTGAAAATTAAAATAAAGGAGTCATTGATGGAAATCTCACAGGTCTCCAGTCTGCAATGAGAACAAGGAAAACAGTCAAGACACGCAGCAAGTATAGGAACAAATTTATTTAAATTTAAAACAGATACTTTATTTTTTATTTTTTTTTTAAATAGATTTTTTTAGAAGGCGGTTATGAAAATCTTTTCCATGTTCGAATGAGGTTCAGGCAACAGTGGTTGAAATGAATCGATACAAATAAAGAGAAGAAAAAAAAAAAAGAATATGGTGAGAACGATGTAAATCAATATCCAATATGATCCCTCGCCTCGAGGGCTTTAATATTAATATTTTCTTATCCCATAAACTCCAACCCAAACACAGAGCACATGCAGTTTAAAAATTACAATTTATTAAAAATTAA
>JAOTRS010000022.1:5759549-5770393 GCA_028565755.1 Dinotopterus cunningtoni
GTGTGTGTGTGTGTGAGAGAGAGAGACAGAGTGTGTGTGTGTGTGTGTGTGTGTGTGAGAGAAAGAAAGTGTGTGTGAGAGAATATGATGAGACTTTCTTTTTGAAAAATCCCCCAGTGGCAGGAGGAAGGAAAAAAAAAAAACCTAAATCGCTCGCTCCATCCAGGCAGACGGAATGAAACCGTGACTGGAAAAGCAGAAAGGAAGGTGAGGGGTGTTGATTCCAGTTTCCGTTCCGATAAGTTCTTCCATTCCTTGTGTGTGTATGTGTGTATGTATATATACACACACACACCCACATAAAAACACTTTCAAAATGAAAAGTCTGAGTGTTTAACCCCGCCCCGTCATTCAATTAAAAAAAAAAGGGGAAAAGAGGATAAAAAAAAAAAAAACACTCATCGGTCCAATTTAAGGGAAAGAAGGAAAGGAGAAAAGGGAGGGGAGGGAACAGGAGTGAGTGCTTGGACACAAGCTCCCGACGAGAGAAAGTGGATGGGCTTTGGCGAGACAGACAGGGTAAAAGCAGGAAAGGTCTGGAACACCTTCACACAGTGAAAAAAAAAAAAAAACTAGGAAGCTGGAAAACAAAGTGAACCATGGGTAACTGGGTGTGTGGTATGGCGTGTGTAGATGTGTGTGTCTGTTCTGTGCTGAAGTGTGTGAGTAGTCCCCGGCGATGGTGGCCTACACCAGGTTGTACTCTTTGAGATTGAGCTGCAGGATGGTGTCCTTGACGGCGGCGAAGACGAAGCGGATGTTCTCTGTGTCCGTGGCGCAGGTGAAGTGCGAGTAGATGATCTTGTCGCTGTCGGGGTTCAGATCCACGAACATCTTGAGGATGAACTCCCTCGCTGCTTGCGCATCCCGCTGGGGACCTGCAACGAGGGGACGGGGACGCGGGAATCGTTAAAAGAAGGATCAAGGGATGAACGACCTGTAGTGTTCTGTCCGTGATAAATACAGGGCGTCGCAAAAAATATGACATCATTCCGTAGTCTAGACTCAGATGATCTCGAATTTTAATGTGTAAAAACTATAATAAAACAGTTTAATGTTTTACTTTTTTTTTTTTTTACTTTTTCTTTCAGTGATCATGTGGTCAGGTGGTGCGTATATTGAACATTCTGTAGTTTTGTGAAATCTGTGATAAAATCTATATCCGTTCGAATATTTTGTTGGAATTTAGATTTTTTTTCCCTGAATCTTTTTTCAACATCGGTGAGGCCTATTTAATTAACATGTAGTTACTCAGATATTCATATTTCAAATGATGTCAAATGTTTTGGGACACCCTGTGAAGTAATATAACTGGTATATACAAATCTACTACATTTTAACTTATTTATCATGTGCACAAATAAATAGAATTTCGTACCGTCAAACTCGGGGAAGTAGTCGACCAGGTGGGAGTAGGAAATCTTCTCCTCCAGGAGGTCCTTCTTGTTGAGGAAGAGGATGACCGAGGAGTTTTGGAACCACGGGTATGTGATTATCGTCCTGAAAAGCGCTTTACTCTCCTCCATACGGTTCTGACAGAAAAAAACAGAAAAACAAAGAAAAACAAACAAAAAAAAAACATTATGATTGACAGCTTGATGGGATTATAACTGACAAAAAGAGAATAATAAAAAAAGAAAACTCTATAATCAACATCTGAGCAGAGAGTGTTTCCTGTGCCAACACGCAGCTCTGTATATAAACCGGATTACGCATTCACACACACATATACCCGCACATGCGTGCACACACACACAAGAGCCAATTATTTGTTACAGCACCCAGGATACAGCACCTATGGAGCAGATGGGGTTAAAGGTCTTGCTCAAGAGTGGCGGCTCAGTGGTGCTGGGGCTTGAACCTCCGAGCTTCCGATCAGTAACCCAGTAACCCACAGGCTTAACCGTCTAAACCTTTGAGCTCTGCGATATACCGAGCAAAATATCGTCACAGGATAAAAATCTGTTCCACAGGAAAATAAGCAATTAATTATTTCATATTTATGCTTAAAGTTCAGGAACATCTGAGACAATTCAGTTCTTGTTTTCTTTGACCGAGAAACCTATAAAACAATCGCCCCCTTATCAGCCTGTCTTTTTACCCCTCTTGGGAGGACAAGAAAATTAGCAGATAAAGATGTTTACGTGGAAAAAACAATCCTGACAGCACTAAAAACCATGGGAAGGGACAGGAATCACCCGTGACCACTCGATAAGATATACCCAGGTGCTGATCTGATGTACACTGCAATTAAGTTTCATGGTTTTTTTTTAATATCCTGATTCAATATACATTTTGTTCAGGTTTTCCAGTTAATAATTTGCTTCTACCACACGAGGTCAATAGTTTAAACAGCAAAATCATACCACCACAACCATATAGAAATTAAAACAATGAATTTAAAAATTTAATAAATAAATGGATTTTGAAGACAGTGTGCTGATACATGAACTGCCCCAAAAAATAATCACGATACATCACTGAATAGTTTTTTTCCCCCCTCATCTCTACTGAAAACTGGAGACTCTTTTCCGCAGTGGACGTGCACTGATTCAACTCTCAAATTTTGTCCTCACCCATCCCCATAAAACTTTCAACAACAAAATGGAGATCCATATGGAGTGCCCCCTGCTGTGTGTACACTTTAAACGGAGAAGATTGGTCAAACTTTGAGTTTGAGAGAAATCATGCCATGTTTCGGATAAGAAATCATCCAATGTTTTTTTTGTCAAAGGAATCCATCTGTTTGTTTTTTCCCCCCCCCCACTTTGACTGATTTTCAGGAAAGACCACTTTCTTGGACCACTTTGCAAAAACTGCCACGCTTCACATTTTGAAATAATCTAAGAAACAAATCTCTAGCACCCACGTTACCCCAGATATCCACTATATCGCCAGAAGTATTCGCTCGCCCTGCCTTCCCCATGCATATGAATTTGAGTAACATCCATTGTGCACTGGTGCGCCGTCATGTTGGAACTGGTGTGAGGTTGTTTTTTCAGGAGTTAGACTCGGACCCTTACTTCCAGCGGAAGGAACTCTTAATGCTTCAGCATACCAAGACATTTTGGACAATTTCATGCTTCCAACTTTGTGCTAAACACAAAAAGCTGTGCATCTCACCTCGTTGTCTGACTCCACCAGGACCTGATCGTACTCGCTCAGCGCCACCAGGAACATGATGGACGTGACGTTCTCGAAGCAATGGATCCACTTCCTGCGCTCGGACCTCTGCCCACCCACATCCACCATTCTGAGGGAATGAAGAAGATGGACAGAGAGAGAGATGGAAAGGGATTCAGGAGTGTTGAATCAACAGGTTAAATGATCTTCGTAAGCAGAGTACATGAACATATTACTACTACAAAATCAGTACTATTCCTTAATCTGTAAATATTATAAACTGGAGAGATCACTTACAAATCACTAACAAATAGGCAGTTTAGCTTGAAATATTTTCACATTTCAATTGAGACTCGATAGATTTTTCAAGGCGACTTCTATACGGCTGCAAATCAAATCGATCACTAAACTTTTGTGAGGGTTAAATTCATAAACACGAGCAGGAATGTCAGGCAGCACAACACCAACAGGACAGGAGGGAAATAATACAAGGAATAAACTCAGAAATTATTCAGTTGACGCCTTTCGTCAGTCCTTTAAAGGTTACGGTGCAGTGTGTTCGGGATTAATCTTATCCATGGATTTTCATTTGAACCTTCACTTGACAAACACTGGATTCTTCTCCACCATTAGAGACTGGATAAGAAACCGTCACAGTTTTTGGACGGGGGTAAAGGTTACACATGGGTTAGAGAGAATTCTATAATTTGCAGGCGCTTCGCTGTGATTTGATTTTCACCTAGATCAAACATTTCCAGGTTTCCATCTCCATACTTCCATGAGAAAATTACAGACCTTAAAGAAGTGATTTACTGTTATTATACTAACTCTGTAGTCACATTCAGCTGTGATTTTTCTGTAGTTTACCTCTGTTAGTCTCGCATGTCAATACATCCACAGTGAAACTTACTGAATCAAAAAACTGATTCAAAGCATATACTTAAAAGCCTTTGATTGGATAATTAATGCAGTGATTAATAAGCTTCAGCACAGCAGAGAATATGCTACTGTTTTAGAAGAGACAAGGACTTTAGAGCAAGTTCAAGCAGAAAAGTCACGTGATCTGATGAGTTCAGATTGACCCCATCCCAGAGAGATGGGTGTGTCCCAGAGAGACCGTGTTATAATCTAGAATTGCTTCAGTTGCTCAGTTCTAGACTCAGTAACGTTACAATAAAAAGAAGTCAGATGACGACCTAAATGCACTGAATGACCAGCTCATCACATCTATGATTTTTTTTTTCTTCCCTGATGGCATGGACATGTTCTAACACTCAAATGGTGAGACGGTGGGTTCTGAGCAATCATTTCCATACAATGATGATGTTAAAGATATTATTTAATATGTTATTACTGTACTGATGAGAGACTCGTCATTTTCTCATTCTCTCAGTTTTAAGGCTCGACCCTTAGGCTGTAGAATGTATCATCCAGTATTCTACGCCTCTGTGCGCACGTTCGAGCATCCTTTTGACCTTCCTCGACAGGTTAAAGCAGAAACGATTTAATCACTGTTTTATTTACACTTCTCGGATCCAATAAGTTTCAAATTCGATTTCTAAAACTATGTAGACAGATCAACAGATAGACAGAGAGCTGAGGGTTTTATCGCAGGTTTCGGGCCGAACAGCGCCCCCGCGCCGCTCCACCGCTCCAGCCCCGAGCCAGCAGCCCACAGAGGGGCCTTTGATAAATGAGGCCCTCTAGGAGCGCCTGCCTAAAATAAAGCTCCTTCACATCGGCCGTCCTCATTTCCTTCAGCCAGGGGCTCGCTGACCTACTTCCAAACTCTCTCTCTCTCTCTCTCTCTCACACACATACACTCCATAATGTAGGACGAGCTGCTAAACTTCTGAGAAGCAGGAAGAGAAGACGAACAGATGACCTACAAGACGGGTCAAAGTTTGGAAATGAAAAGATCTGATTGCCCTCATATCAGAGGCCTTATAGAAGTCTCGACATTTTTTTTGTTTTTGCATTTTGAATAGATCAACATTTCACTTTTCATGCTGACCTCCAAACAGAAACAACATCCATCTGCCTTCTATCCTTCAAAAAAAAAAAAAAAAAAAAAAAAAAAAGTGAATCCCGGGGGGCCATATATCTCTCTCCAGACAAGAGAAAAAGGTTTGCAGGTTTTCACAGCTCGATGTAAAGAAAAAAAAAAAAGAAAGAAAATCAATAAAGCTGCAGGAGGGAGAACTGCTGATTGATGTTGGGGTTCGGTTTGATCTTTTTAGGTCACTAAATCACACAGACACCCACTAAGCCGAGAGCGATCTGGAATAAAAATAAATAAATAAATGAGCATGTCAAGTGTGTGCCTTCTACCTGAAAATGATGCTTTGCAAGTCGAACGGGTACTCGATGATGCCCGTGGTTGGGATTCGGACCCTGAGCACATCCTGCTGGGTGGGCAGATAGTGCGGGTCAGCGATACGGTCCAGATCGGATAGATAGCTAGACAGGAACGGAGAGAAACAGAGAGTCGTTAACATTCACCGAGCAATCATCTGCGAC
Organism: Dinotopterus cunningtoni; assembly: GCA_028565755.1. NCBI lineage: Eukaryota > Metazoa > Chordata > Actinopteri > Siluriformes > Clariidae > Dinotopterus > Dinotopterus cunningtoni. The sequence goes on from JAOTRS010000022.1 coordinate 5,765,193, forward strand.
TTCTTTACAAGCAGAAAAGTCTGTAGTGCTGAAGGCATCTGTTGTGAGAGCGTTCATGAGCCACACTCCGAGCTACAGCATCTAAAAGTATATTATGTCACAGGTAGGGGTGTAACTATGGAAGTACAGCGTGAGCCACAATCTACAGTACTGAAATGAAACAAGGAACAATATCACCTTATCATCATCTGTGAGTTTATTTTTCCTGAAAGAAACTAACATACACACTACTAGCGTGTTGATTTACCACGGTATGCGTAATATAAATGTTGCACAAAGCCTCGCTGTAGAGGCGCGAGTTTCAGTACTGTATATTTTGGTGCATACCGTATTTGAACTGTCCGATGAAACAAAACAAGGCGACAATCAAGTTGATTAATAATAAAAAAAGCGAAGACGACTAGATGCAAATTGCCTGGCAAGCTGATCTGCACATACTGTAAGTCTGATACACAAAATAATGCTCTTTGAAGAATTAACTGTAGGCTTAACCCAGGTCTCACGCACAGTTGTTCACGCATCGGTTATAAGATATTGAAAAATGTTCTGTAGCCGAATCAGTGGTATTGAATAACAAATCGCTGCATTATGAATCAAAATTGTATCGTAGCCAATTCAATGGTATCGTTGAATATTAAACCAGTCGCATATGGACTAAAAACACCTCGCATCATCGAATACATCTTTGTTTCCTGATTCAAAAATCATAAAACAAGGATGTATTCCACAGCCTAAGGTTTACACTTCCGATTCTGACATTGAACTATAGATAAAAAAATAAAATAAATAAAAAACACATAATAATCGAGACACCTATTTTTGTCCAGCCCTGGAGAATCAGGGATGCACTGCTGTAAAAATTCACTGACGATGTAATGACACAATCAGGGAGGAACTGCTTAAGACGTTCAATCAATAACCTTACTGAGGTTATAAACCAGACAATCTTTACAAGCAGATCCAGACAGCAGTGTGGGCACTAACGATTGTCAGCAGCATTGAGATGCGAGTGTGTGTGGGTGTCAGGGTGTTCGAGTAGGCCTCCGATGCTGGTGTCGGGGGGAGGGAGAGAGAGAGAGAGAGGAGAGAGAGGAGAGAGAGAGAGAGAGAGAGGACGTTCTTCTGTTCATGGGGTAGATTTAGGTGAATCACAGGATTCAATAACCTTTAAGTAGATGCAGGATGGGCGTGTGTGTACATGTGACAAAGCCTACATTCACATGTTTACACACACGCACAAAACATCTGGATGGAACTCTAATACAATACTGCATTGCTTTTATAACACTGGGTCATGCAATTCACATTGGTTTTCCAGGTTCATTTTTTTTTCTTTTTTTTCTGTGGATAAGTAAAATGCATGTCCCCCAAAAAAAGTTGTGGTTTCAGCTGTTTCAGAAGAACCAAGCAAAGACAACAACTAAGGAGATTGCTGAAATGACTAGATTGGGTTGAGAAATGTCTAACACTTGGCAATGTATGAAAACTTTGTGAAAAAAAAAAGTAAACGACTGATTAGAGATGATTTAAACACCTGATGAAGCTGCATTGCACAAAAATAAAATCAACAGTAGAAATTATGGCTTCGTTTATAAGTGAAAGTAAGAACATGGCCACACAAACAATAGGACTAAACAGCAGTGTGGTCATAAGAAAACCACTTGAAAAGGCTTCAGCTTGTTAGGGATCATAAAGATTGGACTTTGAAGCAAAGACAAAAAGGTCATGTGGTCTGATGAGTTTAGACTGATCTTATTCCAGCGTGATGGGCGTGTCGGGGTGAGAGAGGAAGCGCATGAAGCGATGCACCCATCATGCATAGCAGCCACTGTACAAGCCTCTGGAGGCACCGTTATGATCTGGGGTCGATTCAGGTGCTCAGGTCTAGACTCAGCAACAGAATGAAGTCAAATGATGACCTGGATTAACTAAATGACCAGGTCATCACATCTATGGACTTTCTTTTCTGATGGTGGACTTTCTTCTCTGATGGTTGAATAAAGACTCTGATGAAGTCTTTATTCAAAGACTCATATAGTGACAGAGTGGTTCTGGGAGTATGAGGAATTAGACTTGTTTGAATTTTTTCCTTTTTCTTTTAAAGCGTGTCGTGAATTGAAATGCAGTAAATCACAGATCTAATCCGGCTTTAGGATCATTTCTGCCGAACTCATGATGTTATCACTGCAAACATGCAAAACAGACTGACCTAATGTATTTCATGAATACGCAGAACCGTGGCATCTGTCTTGCGTGTTTGCACAGATAACATCACCGGTTGGAGACGAGTACTCATGAAGCTGGATATGACCTGAGGAGCTCCTGTTGCGGACACATTTTTTTCATCTGCTACACAGATTTTCATAGGAAAATAGTGACGTTCCAGTTGAACAACCACTGACCTTTTTCTGTAGCCCTGTAGACTGTTTACATTTCTCTCACGAACCACTAACTGCCTCAGACCAAACTTTGATAACCTTTAAGGATGGGATTGTTTGAGCGTGCTGCGGTTCAACATTAAAAAATTTGTTTTCCTGTTAAAAACCTGTCATATATATATATATATATATACATACACACACACACACACACAGTATGTATATGCAGCGCATGATGTTAAAAGCATCGTGTTTAACATGTTGTGGACATCAGCTGGCAGTGTGTGTGTGTGTGTGTGTGTGTGTGTGTGTGTGTGTGTGTGTGTGTGTCCCTGGCACCAGTCAGACCAACACTAGCAAAGTCAGGAGAGGTGTGGTACTTTTGCCAGATAAGGCAAATATGGTCATATTTTTGTGAAACAATTTCTGAAATTTGAAGCTGGATTGTAGCATGAAACCAAGAAAACCAACTACTGCTGTTATTGCTGTTAAATTATGGTAGTTGCATTAGGTAGTATGTAAATCAGTTGTGTTCATCTACGTATATTTATGAATACTTTAAATATATTGTTCTTTCAATAAAAAGCTGTTCTTTGGGGTTAGGGTTAGGGTTCTCTACCCTAATTATAAACTAAAGTTAACACACTTAAGGGGGTTATGAGATGCTGGATGAGTATTTAAAAAAATCTATCTATAACTTACCTGGGGTCTCCAGAGTGTATAATCCATTTATATTCATCATACTATCTTTAAAGACATATTGCAATCCATGGTTTCAGATGAAATATGCTAAAGTCGGCTTCTAGTAAATAACATTTGTTGCATCTCTAAAGGGCCATTTGCATGCAGCATGCGCTTACTCAGGCAGGGGGCGCTGTTTGGTGACTTTCGTATTCCTCTGCAATTCTCAGCTCTTTATCCTGCACAGTTTCACGAGATGTGAAGTTAAGGGTTTATGACCCAGGACGCTGTCAGAGCATCACTGCTGGTGTAAGCTCGTGAATTCATTGAACTCGTTTACATCCTGGATTGCTAAATCCATGATGTGCCTCAAGGCTGTTTTCCCAAGTTTTTGAACCTTTACATAAAATTACATGGAGTTCAGAGAGTTTAGAACCCACTCAAAAAACAACTCGCTTAGATTATCCTTCGGTCTCTCTTTCATTAATACACACAGATTTAATTATTATAGACATACACGATATAGCTTTAATGCTGGAGCCCTCCCACACTCGCCCATCCGCCCACATGGACGCAATAACAGGACCTTGAACATCGGGCCTATTTCTCATGCACACTCTTCAGACACATTAATAAAGTGTGTGCGTGTGTACTTACTATTTAGTGGAATCCGAGAGCTGGTACTCTCTGCGGCGATCGTAGGCCTCCTGGATGCCTGGATCCGACCACAGCATCTTAATGGCGTTAACGTAGGGCTGATCGAACGCTGAGACCTTCTCGATGTCCACCTCCTTCACCAGCATAGCGTTGGCCTGCAGTCGAATCACAACCCGAATACAAGAAGTGTAAGCATGTGGCAAGTGGTAAGCAGGTAAAAGATCAGAGAGTTTAGGGAGTCTGACAAATACACAGTCCACATAACCTGTCCGCTAGCAGTTAATCGATGGCGGATGGCATCGTTCCCTAGGACAGGTTTTTTACAAAAGTGAGCAAATATACTTGGACGGTCGTCTATATACTTGGGCGGAGTATGTGTGGGGAAACACTGCACATCTCATGTCATCCTCCGCCATGGAAACAGTTAAGTTGGAATCTCTAAATCAGAAAGATTTCAGTCAGATTGAAGAAATATTGCCTTGTAACCACATTAACTACTTAGCTAATGAGTGCTAAGCTAATGAAAATCGTGTTTGCAGATGAATTGCTCAGTGATCTCACTTACCATTCGTTTATTAAGGACAATGTACTGTAAGCCTGAAACAGTTTTCTTCCACAGTGTGGCATATTTCACATGCACTGAAGTTCAATTAGGTACATTTAGGTCTTGCTGGGAAGAGGTCACCCAGCACCCGTTAAACACCGCTCAGGAGACAGGTTAGGAGAAGGTGTACACTTTTATCACATCCAGGTCATATTTATTTGAACTTGGCCGAAGGCAAAGTTCCTGCTCTCCTGTGAGCATCTCGAGTATTTTTTTTATTATTATTTTTTTAATTGTCCTGTTTGTGACTCTATAGCGAGGAGAAAAACAACACGTGCTGCTCTGAATGGATTACAGAGGCTGTGAGCGAACAATAAAACAGGCCGTCTGTAAAATGACTTGGCAGAAGCTGCTCTCTCTCCAAGCATTGTAAAATCATATTAACTGTTAGCGAGTGCTTGGTGCAGGACATGCTGTGCTCTATAACTGCAGTACCATGGTAGGGAAACTTCAACAATTCCAGAGGGAAATAAAGATGTAACAATATGACACAAACCCTAACCTTGACCACAATAACTCTAGTAATGCTGTAGTTTTTAACTTCTAAACACTTGAGTGCATTTATACGTTTACCATACTGTCCATCGCTCGCTTGTATCAGCTCTGGTTTAATATTACACGGATATTTTTTTTTACTTATGTGTAAAACTATTCCTAATTATATAACACGCTGGGGCCGAGGCATTCCATTTCGGCGAAGCAAAGTGTCTAACAGGCGGCTCTGAAGAGTCTCGGTTGCACTCGCGCCGCATGCACAAGAGGGATAATGGTAAATGCAGATTTTGCTTTTTCGCTCGTCGGCTTTGTGTGCCGTGCGGGGAGGTGATGGCAAGAGGGCTAGAAAAGTGTGGCCAAAAATGTTTTAAAAAATAAATAAATAA
>JAOTRS010000022.1:5820949-5831587 GCA_028565755.1 Dinotopterus cunningtoni
ACGAGGTCTGTGCCTGACTATTTTATCACGCACGCATACACACCTTGTTTGTTCTGTAAATGGTGTTGAACACAGAATGTGTGAGTTGAGGCTGTAATATAAATACTGTGTGTGTGTGTATGTGTGTGTGTGTGTGTGTGTGTGTGTGTGTGTGTGTGTGTGTGTGTGTATCTGTGCATTATTATAGTTGTGAGGTCTTTGCATGTACACCAGTGGCCACAAGAGCGAGGTAAGGTCTTAAAGCCTGAGGTTGCTGTGGTGGCAGCTCCCCTGACGACTCTGCTCTGAACCCGTCACGCCTTGCAGGAAGCCTGCAGGAGTTTTCCTTCAATCATAGGCAAACTCTGTCACCTTCACTTACTGCTACACACACACACACACACACACACACACACACAAACACATGGCTGCTTCAACCTGTGAATATAAAAGCACACATACACACAGACACACACACACACACACACACACACACACACACACACATGCTTCACTCATTGCTCAAGTGAACTTAGAAAGAACAAACCCACATACATACTGTACACATGGTTTAGGTTTACTTCTATAAATCTACTTACAAATCTAACCCAGACTACCAGACACACTACATCATAACTAACCAACCTCATAACTAACTGCCAATCACAGTAACAGTAACGAAATCTCAAACATACGCATATCCATGCTGAGAGCTGTTATTCTGCTCACTAGCCTAATCTGTACTAGTTATCATTCATCACAACTAGTATAGCTTGTTATTTAATCTATGTAACTGTTAGTGTAGTTTTTTTTTTTCAGATATGCTCAGTTCAGCTTTTATTCGTCACATATACATTACGGCACAGTTAAATTCTTTATACTTCGCATATCCTGGCTTTGTTCGTGGGCTAGGGTGAGAGTGCAGGGCCATTATATAGCGCACCTAGGGCAGACAGGGTTAAGGGCCTCGCTCAAGGGCCCAACAGCAGCAAGTTGGTGGAGCTGAGGCTCGAGCTGCTGACTTTCTGATCTGTAACTCAGAGCTTTAAAACACAGACCATCCTGCCTGATAGGTTTAATGGTTCAATTCTTGCCTTGTGTGCAAGGGGTTTGCATGTTCTCCCCTGGATAAACCCGTGCTTAATGGGTTTTCTTCAGGTACTTCGGTTTCCTGGCATCCAGGGTGTCTCCTGGGAAAGGCTCCAAGCCCTCTGTGACCCTGTATACAGGATAGAGCAGTATACAGTAGATGATGATGAGTGAGCGAGTGATGGACCTGCTATTGAAAGTTACATTTACGGCATTTGGCAGACACCCTTATCCAGAGCGACTGACATTTTTATCCCATTATATCTGAGCAGTTGAGGGTTAAGGGCCTTGCTCAAGGGACCAACAGAGACAACTTGGTGGTCATGGGATTTGAATATGGAACCTTCCGAACTGTAGTCCAATGCCTTAACCACTGAGCTATACCTTAACCTCTGACAGTTAAGACTCAAAGACTAAGATTAAATGGAAGGCTCAACCATATATGAAATGAAACAGTATACAGTATGTATATTTACACAGTATATTATTAAATACAATGATGGACACGTGATTCATTTCAAAAGCCAAAAGCCACCACAAATTCTGAGACCTTTTTATTCTACAACATGTTATAACATGATAAGTGGGAGATTTTTATTCCTATACTGGCATAAACAAGTGATCAGACAAGTATACCACACTCTATGAATTTATGATGGTTTACATTTTGAGTACAACAAAAATAAATAATAAATGGAGATTAAGGAACTCACTCACTCATCTTCTATACCACTTTATCTTGTATTCAGGGTCGCAGGGACCTGGAGCCTATCCCAGGAGGCTTAGGGCACGAGGCAGGGTACACCCTGGACAGGGTGCCAATCCATTTCAGGGCACACACACATAAACACACTCACACACCCATTCACACACTACGGGCAATTTGGGAACGCCAATTAGCCTAACCTGCAGATCTTTGGACTGTGGGAGGAAATCGGAGTACCCGGAGGAAACCCACCAAGCACGGGGAGAACATGCAAACTCCGTCACACAGAGACGGGAATCGAGCGAGATTAAGGAACTGTCATATTTAATTAAAAAGAAAACACAACCACTTTGTATTTAAATCAATGGAGATACAGATTAAGAGATACAGATACAGATTTATCACATTACAATATTACCTACTTAATTAATGTATGGGGGTGTTCAAATCAAACTGGGACTTTTGATTGTTCAGAATAAAAGAACACAAGTATTGAGAGTAAAAACTCCCTTTATTTCTCTATATAATCCCCTGCTACACTCATGCACTTATCACAGTGTTTCTCTAGTGATTGGACACCATCAGTGTAGAAAGTTTGCAGAATCATGATTGGACTGCCGATCTGATTCACGTCTGAAACCCCGGCCTCTCAGGAACTCCTTTAATGGCCCAAACATCTGGAAATGTTTTGGAGCATGGTCAGGAACGTACAAGGGATGTGGCAATAACTTCCAGATGAGTTCCTGTATTGTGCAAGTGGTGTTGGTGAATGATTGTGAATACAGTTCCCACAGACAAATGCGTCTCTTCAAAAAGTTGGCAACAAATTATTCATCAATTTTCAATAATCAAGAATTGCACTCGCTGAAAAGAATGACTGCAGTGGGCTACGAGACACCTTGGCCGGATCTCCATTCGCTGTCTATCAGTTTTACACCTTCATTCCCCAGAGGTTTAATAACAAGTCCTGGTTTAAATAGAACACCCCCATATTTACCAATATTTCTTAAAATATTAGCAAGGATTAATTAGAAATAAATTGTAAATTTCCAATTTATCAATTAAAGTGTTGATTTATCATCTTATATTACAGAGTGCATTAGCTGGATTCTTAATAATTGACCTGATTGGCTTTTTAAATTAAAATGCAAAACTTAGCTTAATGTGGACTTTATAATGATTATATAATGATACCTTTTTTTTTTTATGAAATTAATAAATGGTTCGACAAGAATAGTGTTTTTGCCTCATTAAATATAAGAAGCTATCATGTCATGCTATGCAAACACAGACCATGCGGTATTGGGCAGAATACTGTAAGTAGACGGGGCATGTCTATGTTTGTGGAGGTGTTTCTTATTTGTCTATTGATACAATCTGAATATGAAGATGAAGGTTGAAGTGTAGGTGATTCTGTGCTTTTTTTGCCTGTGGTCTAATAATATTTGTTAAATAACTGTCAGGTCAAGCAATATGCAAAGGAAGAGTTTCGAAGTTTTTAATGTCTCATAATGTCTGTATATATTGACAAGTGATTCCAGATCATAAATAAAACCGTAAGGAAGACATGTTGTCAGCATTAATCCTGCGAGTGCGCTGTGAAATCGACGATCCAGACTCAAATGAAAAGCCAAAGAATAATTGGCCTGCAATCAATGCCTGTTTGAATATAAGCCTGGCTTTAGCCATATCAAGAGGGTTCAAATGAGAGTTTATTGGGTGTCTAAGGAGATCAATGCTTACAAGGTCACGATTTATCCGGGACTACTTCACGTCATTAGAGGAATTTTAATAATTTATCTCACCCAGGAGGCAGAGAGAAGAAGGCGAGTGATGAATCCGTAAAGCAGGACAATGCTAATCCCTCAAACACCGCCATCCAGTTCATGTTGGCTTGCGCTCGGCGTCGCATTTTTAATCAGAAGACGCCTCGCCTTGGCGCTCGGTGCACTCTTTCTCTTTTTGGGGGGTGGATGAAAACGAATAAAGTGAGAGTAGGCAGGTTGTGGCCTCTGTGTGTTCGTCTAAATCTTTGTGATGAAATCTTTTGAGTGGTGTGTGTGATCAATAGTAGAGTCAGAGCCAGAGGGTCAAATAAGGATTAACACATATGGAGAGGATTAAACAGAGAAAGAGACTTAACACTCAGAGAAAAAGAAAAGATTTAGTGAACAGTGGAGTGTACTCATTAACAGTAGTATTATGATATAGTATATTATTTCTTTCTGTATACACTATTGTTGATGGTGATATTAATAAACTAATCCTACATGAACAGATTTCAATGCAAGCATGCAAAATCATTTGTATTGCTGACAAAATCTTTGTTTGTACCCCATCGCCTATCTCACGCCATCTCTTGCTGCATTAATGCTGAGTGGGAGAACTGTTGCTATGAGTGAGACCTAATGTACCCAGCAGGCTGTGAGAGGACTTATAACAATGTCATGCCTCCGAGCTGCTTATTATTGCCTCCAGTCTGCCTGGTGAATGCCTGCACACGCCAGAGTCTCTCATTACAACTCCTCGAGCCTCATAACCAAAAATTAAATGCGTTTTTATCCTAACAGGGAAAAACGTTCAAAAAATGTCCATGAATAATGATCTCCTTGGACAGCTATTTCCATTTCAACAATAACAAACTCTCAAGATGTAATACAGCCAAGCCTCGTTTTTTCTTCTCTTCCACTTTTTTCTTTTGTAATTAGTTTTCCAGGTAATTGTAAAACGAGGTGTCTTCTAGTGAAACCTGATCTGTGTTTCTCTTGTCTCTTTTTGCTGCCCAGGTTTATAGACACACTAAGGGAGAAATGCACAGGCTGGCTTTGAGCGGAGACCGGCTGTGTCAGCTCTTTCCATAACCTGCAGTAAAGAGTGCGACCCCAGAATCAGCGCCTCGGTACAAACCGAGTAAAATCAATTGCAAATATTTCACCATTTCCGAGCCCCCTTTGTTTCCGTAATTGACTTCAATGTCGGAGTCGCAGCAGTCGCCATTAGTGAAGCAGGCTTCCTTTTGGATATTTAATACACCATTGACCTGGGAAAATTCAGAGAAATGTGAGAGAGACAGAGTGAGAGTGCATTGATCATATTGTTCTGTTCTGGAGAGGCAAGTAAGCCAAGTTTGTATGCTTTAACTAATGCTTCTCCTGCGGTGTGGCATTTGGCCAAATTGATTCCTCTGAGGACTGGTGAAGGAACATGGTATTAAGGCAGCATTATAAACAAGACCAGGAAAATCCACTAAAGAAAAGAACAGGGTTTTAATAATCTATGGTTCCTCTTGCTCAACATGGCATCAATCAATCAGCGATCAACCACACAGTGTATCCTGGATACCAATCTGCTGTAACATATGCCTGGTCTGTTGCTGATGATGCATCGCAACCGAGAGATTATACAAACCAGACAGAGACGTCGTTGGCCAAGATGTTGTTGTTTGGATATGAGCTTAGCGCTTTTGGTCTAGCTCCGATGTTGGAAATAATACCCCGTTCGTGCTATTCAAACACATCAAATAGTAAACCACATTATTAAATTATAACATTGATAGAAATAACATGCAACAAGCCCATTTGTTTTTCATCTTTTTTAAGAAAGATGTGCAAACTTTACAACTATCTTTTATTTTGTTATGCTCTTTACAGTACAGATCCAGCCAAGTTAACAACTCTCAAAATGTACCTTATACCACTGGTACTCAAAATGGGGTCTGGGGATCCACTATACTTCATGGGGTCCATGAAGTATAGTATATAGTTGGGTCCACGGGGTCCATTTTTTTATTGCTACAATGATAAATTACAACCCACATTAGCAGAGTTATTATATCTAGGGGTCCAAGCACCAAAGTCAACTCAAACCTATTGTGCTGGATAATAATTTTTGTGTTATACTCTAGCATAAGCTCTGCTGATACAATTTTTTATTAAAGCTATAGACAAACACATTGTGAAAAGATATCACCTGCTGTTACACATAAGATTCAAAGGTTGAAACGAAAATGAATTACCGTACAGAATTATAATGCCGAAAAAGGCTATATAGCTTTGAAAGGTACATGGTTGGAAATAAAGTGTTCGAGTAGTGTGTACTGTACGTTTCTGGGTTTTTATTTATTTATTTATTTATTTATTTGCAATTTCCTATGAATCAAAAATCAGCTTTTTGACATCATGTTATATATAATATTATATATATATTATATGATAATGCGAAATATACAGGACTTCACCAGGTAATTTGCATTCTGAAAGACAAAATTATTTAAGACTCAACAGTTAGCATATTTATTTAATGCTTCCAATTCCAATGACATTTCTAACAATAATCAGGATGGCCACAAGATTTCTTGTCATTAAATTTGTTTTTGGTCATATTTGAGCAGCTCATTTGGGGAAAATTAAAAACAGAACCTGAAACCTTGCGGATTAAATAATTAATTAGAGACACAAAGCAGAATGTGACGAAGGCTGACTGTTAAATTTCACATGCTTGCTTATCTCTTTCCAATTTCTCATTTCGTCTTTAAAGTACAGTAGGCAGTAACACAGTCGGTTCATTTCAGCTTCCTTCCCTTAAGTCTTTATTTTAGTTTCTGTGGCCAGTCGTTTTTGTACACTTGGTTTGAGTCCTCAAATCAGATTTAAGCTGCTGCTATGTGTCATGTATTATTAGCTTTGAAAAACTGCACAGGGGAACTGTCCAATTAAAGAAGGGATGAATCAGGGAGGAGAAGGCCCCCTGCCAGGGTACTGTGCATGCAGTACACTCACCACTCCTGGCATGTTACTGTAGAAACCACGAGTAAAGCCAAAAACAACAACAACAACCACAACAACAAAGGGACATCGTGCTGTTATTTGTGATCTATGATTATTTGCCACCAATCAAAGCTTAGAATTTATGCATGTGTACAACAGATGCAGTTCTGCTGTATATCTGAATATAAGATCTTGATCAATTGTTGATGCACATAAGCTGAAACATGTCATTGCTTGTAGATTTCTTTTTTTTTTTAAACAAACAAATTTACTTTGTTACAAATGCCATGCAGTTATCAAATGAGTCAATCATATGGCTGCAACAAAATGCACAAAATCACGTAGACACAGGTCAAGTGCTTTAATTATTGATTATTGAATATCAGGCCAGGGGTTGATTCTCAGATCAAACATTTAGGGGAGCTCAGCTCCTAATCAGGTTGTAACATGTATGGTGTTGTGCTATTGATAATTTGCTATTAAATGTATTTATTGTTTTATTATTTTAATATTTTTTAATTTATGAAATTTGATTAACACCAATAATCAAAATAGTAAATAACATGCTCGATTAGAGACAGTGGCACTGAAGGAAAGTTGGAGGTAGCAGAGATAAAGATGTTGAGGTTCTCTTTGGGAGTGACAAGAATGGAAAGGATCAAGAATGAGTCCATCAGACACATCCATCTGTTAGAAGATTTAGAGATAAAGTCAGAGAGGACTTGTTTTTGGACATGTTCAGAAGAGAGATTGTGAATATGTCTGTAGAAGGATGCTGAGGTTGAAACTGCCAGGCAGGAGGTCTAGAGGAAGACCAAAGAGGAGATTAATGGATGTAGTGAGAGAGAACATGAAGTTAGTTGGTGTGAGAGAAGAGGACGCAGAGGATTGGGTTAGATGGAGGCTGATGATTTACTGTGGCGACCCCACAGTCTGAAAGGGAACAGACAAAGAAGAAGTAAATAACACTAGTTTGCTGGTCTATATGAATATGCTGGTCTATAACTATGTGGTCTTCACATCTGGTTCTTCTTTCTCACTTTCAGCACCCTGATCTCTTTCTCTATCTCTTTCCTTTCTGTCAACCAAAAGCTAACAACAAGATAATGTATAATTAATAGAAGGTATCCATGCAACTGGTCCATATTGATTCTTCTCTTTTTTTTCTCTTTTCTTCTTTTTTTTTTTTTTGCTGTGGGCAATGCAGAGGTGCAATGTCATTTTGACTCTAAATAACTTGTAACTATTCCATAACTACTCCTTCTTCTATATTTCATCCCACTGGTGTGTGTTATGTAAACTATGCTGCTACCTACTATATCTGAGTGAAACGTCATGCCATCTCGAATACTGAACATTAAACCATTAGCTAAACCTGTAATTTTCTCAAGTGTGTCTCTAAACAGTGCTAAAAATTATTTTAGAAAATAATAATGATGCATAGGGGTGCTTGGGCACTTAAAAAGGGTGTAAAATCGCTTATGTATCAGGCGTAGTTCAGATGTACATGGTTATGTTAAAAACAGGTTTTTCTTTTTTTATTAAAAAATAAAAATAAAAACACATAAAAACACAAAAACACGCTGAAAAAGCATGCCATACGAGCAGTCACACTCTGATGTCAAAAACAGAAGAGATGCACTTGTACCAACCAAAAACTGTTTACTTTCTCTTCGCCCATCAATACTGACTGTTTTAAAATTTGGAATTGCATAAAAAAGCAGAATTAAGAGAGTAAATTCCTTGCTGATGAGAGAGGTCAGAGCAGAACAGCCAGACTGGTTTAAGCTGACACAAATGTTATGGTGGTAATGCAAACAACCACTCTTAAAGTCCATGGTGAGCAGAAAAGCATCTCAGAAACATCAAAACCCTGAGGCAGATGGCTTAGGATAGTAGAAGACCATATCATGTCAAGGACATGAATCTGAGGTTACATTGGGGAAATGCTCGGTTTAAAATAATAAGAATAAGAATAATAAGAATAATAATAAACACGTCCCCAATTTTTTAAAGATATGTATTTTTGCATCGTTATTTATTACATTTAAATTTAGGCATTAGGGAGACGCTCTTATCCAGAGTGACTTATAAGAAGTAATTATTACACACCCTCCATTTTATTGCAAAGAACAGCTTATTGAGTAAGTGATTATGTACCCAGTATTCATCAAATAGTTTTTATTAAAGTGTACAGATTAAAGAAAATAAATATATAAAGCTTATATAATAACCATTAAGTTAAGCATGAACAAATTTTTCACACTACCAATTATTTGTCTGCAGCTTAAACTGCAACATACTGCTTTGAATAATATCCTCAAACCCTGTAATTGTTTTGCTATAATGAACTGCCACATCACAAAATAGCAGCCTGTTCTCCACAGTCATCCACGAGGGCATTTTCCATTTTAGCAAGGCAGGAAGCCACAATTTGTGACGAGAAAACATTAATTTGTTTGACAGAAAGGGGGATCATTTGGGGTAATTGTCTCAGCAGGACTGAATACCATCGACCAAAACTCGTCTCTGTTCCCATACTCCGTCGCCTCTTTATGCTCTGTCTGTCAATCTCTGAAGCTCTACCTGTCTGAGTGATTAAAAAACTTTCTCCCCACATTAAAGGAGCTGGGTAACTGTGAGCACGTGTAAGCGGTCTCGAGCGCCCAGGTGTCCAGGCTGGCTAAATGCACCATCACGTGTATGGATCCCAGCAGGAGTGCTATAACTCACTGTTTCAGCCACCCTGGCTGTTAAACACTCACCAACACATTTGGCAGATCGAGGTGCTTCAGTCGAAGGGCTTGAGAGCCTTCTACTAAATTGCACATAGTGCTAAATCAGCTTCAGGTCTGCCAGCTGTGGCATAGGTAACACTTTTCCATTTATTACAAATTCCATTCAGTGTCAGCCTTTGTTTCACATAACAGAAGAAGTTCCATCAAGCTTTTAATAGAAATTATTATTATTATTATTATCATCATCATCAAATTCAACATGATATCAATTTGCCTATTCAGTTTGATCGATTACGCTGAAGACCAGGTAGTTCTGACTCTTGTTGGTTCTGCGTAATTGTTGCTGTAATTCTTCTCCGTGCTCATTTTCAAACCCTGTTTAATGCTGATTCATAGTATTGCAACCTGCTGTTAAAAGGATTCTATAGATACTATAGATAAGAGTTTTTTTTTCTCTTGAAATTATTTGAATAATAATATGGTGTTGCAGATGTGATTTAAGTTTGATATTATAGAATTAAAAGTTTATTTCGAACAATGTACGGCTACAGAATATTTTCCCCCCATTTTCTGGTATTGGTTTATAGTTAAATATGTAAAAAAAACTAAAACAAATATGGGAGTAATAATGGGAGTTTGGAATTGATTTTCTTGCAAGTTATCTCCCAGACACTGAGTGTTTATGAGAATGACTGCAGTGGGCACCTCGTCAGAATCGTCATGTCACGGACATACATTACAGCCTTCTTGAAAATGTTAGCAACATTTAAAGGTTTTACTGTGGCTGAGAGTCTCATCACTGTACTATGCTAGAAGTCCCAGTTTGACTTGAACACCCCTTATATTTCTCAAAAACATGATCTTCAGGTAAACCTAGAATTATAATTTTTTAAACATGTTTTAATGTTAGGTGCCAATCAGTGTGTCTCTCGATAACTCTATACAGTATGTGTTTTTGAATGTTGCCCTGTGTTACCCTTATGTTTGTTCTGTTACGAACAGAATGTTTCATGTTTCACAAAATGTACTGTTTCAGGTCGACAGTGCTTAAATTAGCATAACTTAGCTAAACTTAACTTAGCTGCAAAAATATAAAGGTGCTGGTGTCACATGATACTGTACATATTGCCAAAACCATACATATGGTGAAGTGAAAGCATTGTGACCTTTGCCGAGCTTCATGCCTAGCTAGTAAAAAGTTAATTGATAGTGATATCAATCATGTATAACCATTTATCTTCTTTTATTTAAACAGTTATTTAAAACATTTAATTGACAAGTTATAATTTCATAGTTAAACAAATAATTTTTTGCTAACTCGACCAAGCTACTTATTTACTGTAGCTAGTTGCATGACATT
>JAOTRS010000022.1:5953845-5965881 GCA_028565755.1 Dinotopterus cunningtoni
TGTGTTTCATAAACAACAAATTTGCTAATTTTTGTTTTGTAACTTTTATCTTTAGGCACATTCTGTTGCAGTAATAGATTTGCTCCCATTCCTTAAAGATACAGTAGATATTTTTAGATAATTTAATTAAATTTAATCTGAAGAAATGAGGAGTGGAGAAGATTTTGAAAAGTGATTATGTTCAGAGATGGAGTCAGCTATTAAATAGGGTGTGAAGCACAAGTGAGAGACATCTGAAATACCATTTAAATGATGAGGTGAAGCTGCATCATGCCACAGAAATTTTACCCACCAAAGTCAAGTCCCTTGGATGATTTTCCACCCAGCATGGAGAGTAGTTGGAGTGATGATATCAGTGACACCGTATGAAAGGAGGTAAATTGTGGTTGATTGCAGACTGATTAACCTAGAGTGCAACACTGAATGTGGCTTCCCATGTGACACTGTGACATGCGGTGACATTAAATGAAAAAACACCAGTATGCCGCAAAGCACATTTCACAAACTGAAACAGCATGTCCTGACCATGTGATGCCAGTAGAGACACTTACTGGGTGTGGAATGCAAACCACATAGCCTAGGTACAGGGGACTCTGGGTTAATGTAAACAAAGCCTGAAAAAAGTGTCTTGCTTATCAGCGTTAGAATCTGACATACTTACCAGACAGCTTAATGTCCTCATGAGAATAGGTTTCAGTGGAAGTGTCCCAAATTTCAATCTCCTCATTATATATGCAGAGAATTTCTCATTCCTTCTTAAGATGATCAGTGGTATCAGTAGATCTGTGTTACCGAAATAAGCCTGCTAAAGTTTCCTTAGGGAAATCCTGACCTTGATTAAGTCGAAACTAACTGATGTGTCACTGAATTTTGACAAGTAAATAAGTGGGTATAATGATGACTGTGCAGGTAGTAATGTTACACTCTTTTCCCACACCATATTAGAGCTAGTTTCCTTAAAATCCACTTTAAGTCAGAATTTCACATACACCTTAAACAAATTCATTTAGTTTTACCAATCCGTAACATTCTTCAGCAACTTAATTATTCTCTGCTTGAGTTCTTCTGGGCTTGTAGGAAGAGGGGGGTAGAGAGCAGCCATTTTACATACAGTACAGTAGCCACACAGAGAAAAAATCACAAGGTGTCAAGTCAGGTGAATGTGGTGGCCATTTCAACAGCACAGTGTAATTATCACTGAAAGATTTTTTTTTATATATTAAACTTCATTAGTTTTTACACATCTTGTTAAAATTTAAGATCATTCTAACAACAATTGGCTCAGATATGTTGTTAGACTACGAAATGATGTCAATTTTTTTTGGGGACACCCTGTATTTAACCTTTTATTTCTTTGATCATATTCCCAGTGGATCAGAAGCTTACACTTAGTTAGCATTTAGTAATATTGCCCTCAAATTGTGTAACTTAGGTCAAATCTTTTGGGTAACCTTCCACAAGCTTCCTACAATACGGTGCTGGAATTTTAGCCCGTTCTTACTAACAGAACTGGGATAACCAAGTAGTTTGTAGGCCTACTTGCTCCTACACACACACTTTTTCAGTTCTGCTCACAAATTTCCTGTTGGATTGAGGTCAGGACCACTCTGTACAACCAAGCTTCCTGCATGAAGTCTTGCTTCCAGATCCACATAATCTTCCTTCCTCATGATGGCATCTACATCATGTTGTGAAGTACACCAGTCCCACAATACAATCCTGCCACCCCTGTGTTTCATGGTTTAGATTGCTAGCCAACGATGGCCATTATGGTCAAACAGTTCCATTATTGTTTCATCAGACCAGAGGACATTTCTCCAAAAAGTAGGATTTTTTTCTCACGTGAATCTGCAAACCAAAGTCTGGCATTTTATGGTGTTTTTGGAGCAGTTCTTCTTTGCTGAGCAGCTTTTTGGGAACTTAGACAATTTTGTACCCGTTACCCCCAAAAGGGCTTTGCTGTGGTTCTGAGATTAATTTGTTCTTTGTTCTTGTACCAAAATGTACATCTCCGTCATAAGCGGTATGATGGTTGCATGGTCCCATGGTGTTTATACCTGCGTTGTATTTCTTTTAAGGATGAACCTGGTACCTTTAGACATTTGGAAATTGTTCCCAAAGATGAGCCAGACTTGTGGAGGTTCACAAATTTTTTTTATGAGGTCTGGGTTGATTTCTTTAGATTTTAGTTACATGTGACACAACTTTGCATTATTCTATTGATATGCCTCTTGGCCCTGACTAGCTAAAGACCTGCATTGCATAAAGCAGTTTTTGTAGTAAACAAAGAAGTAAAGCTATATGGCTACACCCTGAAATAATAAGCATTTTCAGCTGTCTTGACCGAGGAGTGTGTTAGTCGGGTGCCAGTTCTCAGCAGGCCATCCTTGTCAACTGTAGGGTTAAACTTTTTAATAAGCCTGTCTTTTGGTATGTTTTTTCGCTTTCTGAAGGCAAAATAACTCAGCATTAAGCAATCCTATTTATACATATTTAATAATGAACGGTCTTGTTCAACATACTGTAGCAGGTCAGCTGTTTGTGATTTCCCACAGAGATGCCAACCACTACAACTCCCCTTCTTCTTGAAAGAATGGGGCAAATGGAGGCTACGGCTCTAAAGAGAGGATACCTTGAGGAGAACATTTCAGAGCAGAGGGAGCCAAGACACAGGGCACATAGTAAAAAGAGATCTCACCTTGTCGTTGGACAAGGTGGATATGTTGAAATGTATTGCAATTGCTCTGGATTAAAGAACTTTTAAATGCTTGATGTTCTTTCATAGCTTAGCTATCCTAATTATTAGTATTTAATGTTAAAGTATTTAAAAAAAAAAAAAGAAAGCCCACTTATTATTTGATGTGAATGTATAGCTCCTTACATATGTGAGGCAGACATCATCAACAACACCACCACCAAGGTTGAGTTACTAAGTGTAAGAAGCCATCATTGGCCATTATGTTGCTTACTCAGTTTATGAATGTGAAGGGCGTCTAAGTGGAGGCATTAATAATAAAATTGTGTTTGTTCATTATATGTTTGTGCTTCGCAGCAAAGAAGGTAAAGAACAACGAGAGAGGAGAAAATGGAACTAAGTACCCTGTCTTATCTATTTTTTCTGAAGTCTGAGAGGTATTGGGATTAATAAGCCATGTTGTGGCCAGGAAAGCAAGTCCAGGTAAAAGCCTTTTTTAGTTTTTCACTCAGCTCTTAAGTTTAAGCACATTTTTGGTAGTAACTTTGGGAAAATTATCCAATTTGTCAAAAAGAGCTCCCTAAAGAATTTCTGGGCAACCAAAGGCCTCCTTAAAAGCTGACTAGGTTCTTTGATGCCTCGTGGTGGCCCCTCGTCACCTCCTCAAAAGCCGACCAGGTTGTCTGATGCCTCGTGGTGGCCCCGAGTCACCTCCTCAAAAGGTGATCAGGTTCTCTAATGAAATTGAGGGCAGCATCAATAAATACCTACTGGCAGCACGGTGGGTTAGCGGTTAACACTATCGGCTTGCACCTTCAGGGTCCGGGTTAGATTCCCGCCTTGGGGTCTGTGTGCATGAAGTTTACATGTTCTGTGCTCAGTGGGTTTTCTCCAACAGTCCAAAGACATGTAGATGAGGCTAATTAGCATTCCCAAATTGCCCGTAGTGTGTGAATGCACGTGTGAATGTTGGTATGAATGGTAGAATGGTAATCACCATTGGCTTACATGGACACTAGTTGGACTATAGAGGTTCGTAGATGGATGGAGGGATTCCATACTGATTGATAATTCTCTGGATGGTCAATTTACCACCAAAATTCTAGGCACCTCCTGATGTCACTCATACCTGATTGACGAGTGCGATATTGCTATATGTACTATACAATGAGACGAGGAGCTGTGCAATGCACAGTGGCTATCCATTGTGTTGTGTGAGATGTGGTGACATTTGGTGATGCTGTGTGCGAGTTGTGTTTTAGGCGAAAGAAGCTGACGAGCAGCAAAATTAAGCTAGGGTTGGACAATGCACAGAACAGGTGCTTCTTTTATCTTTTTTCGACACATGTAGAATAGATTTAATTTTTGACATGACATTTCAATTTCATTCTAATTTTACAGCAGCTGATGCTTGAAGTTCAGCTACAGCAACCTCAACCTCTCTTTCATGCTGTAATTGAAATATTTACAGCCTCTAACTGTGCCTTTTTTTTAGCATCACCTGCACCTTTTTTAACAAAGTCAGAGTAAGCACGTGCAGCCTCTGCCCGTGTACATGCTTTTGAAGTTTTTAAGCCTGCTGATGAGCATCTAGAAGAGCCGGTCTCCACTGAGTGTGTTTCATATGACTGATTAGCAGAATTTTTATTAGAATTGCTTAGCTTGCTTGTTCTCATCTTTGTTGTTGCCTTTTATCTTTGGTCTTCAAGAAACCCTTCTTATGAATTTTGGAAACATGCAGATGGAAGAGATGGTGCTGTGAGAAGTCTCTGAACACCTATTTGACGTGTATGTACAGTACCAGTGAGACTGAAAAATCAAAGCATGAAGACTCTCCTTTACTTTTCCTATTTCTGTCTTTTCCTTTCATTTTTGAGGTCACTTAAATTTTGTGCATTCTCAGTTTAACATGTGAAAAAGCAATGCTTCTCCAAGGCTAACACTGATGACTTGACAAGGAAGTAAAAAGTACTAAACAATAGTGATGGGAAGTTTGAATTATTTTAGTGACTCGGTTCTTTGAATCTCGTTCATCAAAATGAACGAATCTTTTTTTGAGTCATTTTGTTCTTTTGATCAGAAATAAAATAAAATGTTAAAATTTCAATAAACAAACCCCCAACACATATACATACACACATTTTGGCTGTAGTTCCAGTAATGAAGATATTACAATGCAGCTAAAGACATATTATGATAAACAGAATGAGCAGCTCACCTCTCATATCTTCTATTCCAATTCGTTCGTTCTTTCAAATCTACTGCAATGCATAGCGTCTATGGGAGTCACGTGACAAAAGAACGAACGACTAGGACTTGGAGACTCATTGAAAAGGACCGTTCAATTCTGTTTATTGGAGTCACATGAGAAAAGAACGAACGACTCAGACTAGAAGATTTGTTGAGAACCGTTCAATCCTGTTTCCTGTGTACTGCACTGCATAGCGTCTATGGGAGTCACTGATAAAAGAAGGAAGGATTTGGACCAAAGGACTTAAAGGTAACTACTCATTTCTGTTTCCTGTAGATAACCTATGGAGGTTTTGCGATGCTTTGCGCATGCGCACCCAGTAAAAAATTAACAAATCACTCTCCGAGACTACTCGTACTTCTGGGTCACGTTAAAGACTCGTTCAAAGAGAACGAATCGTTCATGAACAACCATCACTACTAAACAACTAAATAACTTGTACAGGTAGTCAATACAAACATGAATCATAGATTCTGACTTGTTTATTTAACAAGTTATTTTCCTCCTCCAACACACATCCTTCTGCGACTGGTGGAACCGACATTCAATGTAATTAACAGAAGTGAAAATAAATGTTAATTCTTTCTGGTACTACTGCCGTCGCCAAATGTTTTAAGAATGCCACAAATATAAATTTTTACAAAGTCTGCTGCCTCAGTTTTTATGATTGCAATTTGCATATACTTCTGAATGTTCTGAAGATGATCAGATGAATTGCAATTAATTGCAAATCCCTTTTCAAATAAAAATGAACCTAAAAAAAAACATTTGGATTGCATTTCAGCCCTGCCACAAAAAGGCCAGCTGACATCATGTAAGTGGTTCTCTCTCGTCAACACAGGTGAGAATGTTGACAAGGCCACGGCTGGACATAGTCAAAAGATGAGGATAATAAACCATGGAGGTGGTGTACAGAACTGAGAGGAGATTTACTTTATTCTGCTTTAGAATTTCAGCTGTTAACTTATAAGTTCTGCAATTGAATCCCAAATAACGAAAAATGAAAAGCTAGTGCACTATGTTGGGTGTAAAATCCCTTGTTCCACACAGCAAGTAGTGCCCTTGATAAGGGGTTAAAGTGGGATTTGGGCTTCAACTTTGTGTGATGACATAGCGTTATTAAATGTGATTTCCTGCTGAAAGTGCTTCTGCGACTGGTTTTGGCACTATGACTAACCTGTGCTTTCTCGAAGACATCTGATACCAGCTGCACCTACGCAAATGGCTGCTCATGCCCGGGACAATGTTACGCTTTTTGAAGTCCTTTCTACGGTGGCAGAGAAGTGCAAAACAAATTTAAGAAAACTGAAACCAAATAACAAATCCAAAAACAAAAAACAAAAAAAAACAAAATAACAAATTAAAAAACAAAATAAGAAAAACAAAAACAAAATAAGAAAAGCAAAAACTAAATAACAGAACCCAAAACAAAATAACAAATTATTTTTGGGTTTTGTTATTTTGTACTTTAATTTGTCATTATGTTTTTGGATAAGTTATTTTGATTTTGGATTAGTTATTTGTTTATTTGTTTTGCACTTCTCCACCACCGTAGCTTTGAGCCTTCATCCCCATACAAGTTCACAGAGGTCCATAACTTTTTTGTGTCACTATGATTGATGGAATGGAGAAAGTGGGCTTTTTCTCAACACCGTGAGAGTAACATACAACAGTTTCTTCAACAAAGAAGAAATTATATTATTTTTTACATTTTGTACAACTGTGTACAAGTGGGTAATTTATCTGCAAATGAAAAAGAACAAATGTGAAAGAGAGCTTTAGGTAAGAAGTGCTCCCAAACCATTCAATGCATAAACAAAGCTATCGAGAAGTGGAATTTGGGTCCTAGACGGTACAACTGCTGCTGAAATGAAAAAGAACACTTCATTCACTCAGATGGCTGTTAAGTTACAAGAGTCTCAAAAGCCTGAAAGTTTTCCCCTTGTGATTAAACTTCTTATAGAAAGAGCTCTCAAGGTCCTTAAAAAAAATTGTTCATCACAGCAGCCAGCAGTCATGCTCTCTGGGAAGCAATCTCGCAAAATCTGAGCCAGCTGACCTTGCTGACATCTGCCACACTCCTCGAGAGCACTGCACATCAGTTCCCACACCAGCGGAGTGTGTGTGTGTGTGTGGTGTTATATTGGAAAATACTGGAAATTCTTTCTTTTGGAAAGAAAAAATGAAACCACTTGCTTTTGTTGGTTTTGTTCAGGTCGTGTGTTTTACTCAAGAGAGATTTAATTCTGTATGCTGAATTAGATTCTGATTTGGGTTAAGCTATCTGGTTGTTTTATCACACACACACACACACACACACACACACACACACACACACACACTCACAAACTTCAATTCAGTCTACTCAAGATGTTCGTTCTTTTTAAAGACATTTATTGTAAAAAGTTTGACTTATCACATGATATTTTTTAAATATATAAAACAATCACTTGTCACTGAAAAGAAATAGCAAAATGTGTTTAGTTGGAACATTTGATGTGGTCTTGCTGTTGTCCGGTGTCCACGCAAAGCTCATATAACAACAAAACACACATGTTGCATTATGGGAGCAAATTCTGGAATGCACTCTTAAAGCTGGCCTCCAATATTTCCCATCATCAGTTGGTGTATTGTGTCAGGAACCTCCTAAGGAACTAAACTGTGGAACTTTTGCTGTTTATTATTGCTGTTGCTTTGTGGAATGAACATGTTAACATTAATGGAGCGAACACACAAAGCAAAACTTCATGCATCAACAGAAGAATGTTGCATGTTTTTTGTAGAAAATAAACCTTTGTTAAATCAGTCTGCTTTACCAGGTGCAAACATTTCTTAGCTACATGCAGGTTTTTTTTTATTTTATTATTATTATTCCAGGCTAGTCAGGCAAGCTGGTCACTCTGAGAAATCAGTCATGTTAATTCCTGGAGCAGGAAATATAATTAGCTCTGGTTCTTCTTGTAGGAATGTCCTGAAGTTCCTGAAACATTACTTGGTTCCTGTGGTAGAAACACACATAAAGGCTGATTTCTACTTCTTACAAGATGCACATACAATATGTGCTGCATAGGACTAGAGCTCGTAACTCCTGATTCCTGACATCTGACTAGAGGAGAAAATCCTCAGAATTCCTACACTGGAACTCCACATTCACCAAGGGAACATTGAATCAATCAACATACAGTCATATTCACTTGTTAAAGCTATAATGTCGTCTAAAGAGCTGACTGTTACAAGGAGGTAAATATACTGTACGTCACTTATCACAGTTTTCAAGCTAGATTGTTGCCACAACCAAAGACAAACATGGAGGTGTGTGATTTTCTATACTTTCTAGGTCAAGCACAGAAAGATTATAAAATAATAATAATAATTCCAATATTTTCAATATTTTCCTCATCTGAAATAAGTTGAATACAGCAACATGCCTGTGAAGGGGACGGGGCTTGGTGCGTTGCTGTTGCTGGAAGTAGAAAGTGTCACAGTTGTCTTCGATATGCGATCCACATTGTAGCCGGCATAATAAGATGGGAGAATGTGGAACATAAAAAAATCCAAATACAAGGGGGATTCAAGTCAAACCAGGACATGTGATAAAATGTCTTGCAAATGAAGGTGTTAAAAAAAAAAACAGAAGATTTTAAGCACAGTACGGTAATGAGACTCTTAGCGGCAGTAAAATATCTAATGGCAAAGGCTGTACGTCTGTGAATGATCATCCTGTCTAAGGTGGCTTGGGGTTGTTCCTGTGAAAATTCAGCGAAGGGAACGCCAGATCCTCAACAATTGACGAATAACTTGCTGTCAACTTGTGAAAGAGATGCATCTGTCTGTGGGAACTGTACACACAATCATTCATGAACACCACTTGCACATTAAAGGAACTCGGCTGGGAGTTGCCACATCCACTGTACAGTCCTGACCTCGCTCCAAGCCATTCCTACATGTTTGGGAAATTAAAGGAGTTCCTGGGAGGCCAGCGTTTCAGACATGAATCAGCGTTATCCGATCATGGCTCTAGCACACTGACAAAACTTTCTACTGTGATTGTGTCCAAGTACTAGTTGTGAAACACAGACAAGTGTAGCAGGGGATTGTATAGCAATAAAGGTTATATAAATAAAGGTAGTTAGTTTTACTCTCATAACAGTGTTCTGTTATTCTGCAGTTTTCAAAGTCTACAGTGCTGAAACAGTTTAAACAACATCTTGAATCAACACTATGAGGGTGTTTAACCTAATTTCAGCTCAGTGTGTCATGTATTGCAGACGCAGAAGCATGTGGCATGAGCATGCCGAGGTTCTCCTGAGAGTGACAGGACTTCAGTTGAGCACCAAACACTGCGACATGCATGTATTCCTTTTTGCTTTTTTTTGCTTGCTCACCAGCCTTGAAACCTGACTTAACTAGACATTTTGTAGAAGTAGAAATCAGCAGTAATGCTCAGAGCTCTAGTACTCAGGCTTTGGGTATTTGAACACTGCTTAACCAGACACTCTAACTCTCTACATCAAAGTAAACTTTATACCACCTTGAACAAGACATCACCGAGCAGCTACTGGTGCACTTAAGATGCTTTACATTGCAATCAGGAATGGCGTATCAGTCTGTACAAGCAAATCACATCTTATTGCACTATGCACTTCAGGACTAGAGCTTCAATGTTTTAAAAAGATTACAACATGATCCTAATGAAATCTGTAACACACTGTGAGATCACATCAGATTATACACCAAGATGTTTGGACGATAGATGTGCGACTAAAGAAAATGACTACACTTGAGCAGATAACAAGTTCATATAAACAAGGAACAATCTTCAATGTAAACTTGAGGTAATAAAGATCTGACGATTATGTTTTACCATATTTTTAGTTATCTTGTACTTTTAGTTTTCTGATGAGTTTGTGTACTCATATTGATGGCTTTTTAATTACCCCCCGCCCCCCTTTTTTTTAAATAAAAACTTCTGACACTGCCATAACTGTTGTCTGCTGGCATTTGTTGTAATTGCAATAAGCTACCTAATGAGGATGCCATAAAAAAAACAAAAAAACACCTCTTTCAATTCACGACCAAAGGATTCTATAGGTATGTGCAATTTTTATGAGCAACAGCAAAACCCAGATAAAAAAAAAAACATACAGTGTAAAAGCCGGTTTAAGACACACTGGCTGTCTAGGAGATTTATTATGTAGTAAACAAACTGCCTGAGATTTTATTGCTGGTTTTTGCACTGAGATTCTGAAGGAAAAAAATAAAAAATAAAACAGGAGCTCTACAACAATGGCGTGTCATTTCGTGGCTTTTTAGCTTCACCCACAGAAGGAGAGCAGAATTCAGACTCAGATTTGTCATTGACTCTTTTAAGCTCACTGACTGTGTCTAGTTTATCATCACCCACCACCTCACGTTTACATGGTTTCTTCAGTCCTCCGTCACTGTTCTCTTTTTTGACCACTCCATCATTGTCCTTCTTTGGCGTTTTCCTCTTCACCCCAGGTTCTTTCTTTTCTTCTATCTTCAGCTCGATCTTGACTTCCTTTTTCCAGGCACCGTAGGGCAGGATGTCCGCGTCGCCCCCTGAGAACTCGCACAGCGTTGGCCCCGTCCACTCTGGGATCTCCAGACCCAAGAGCTTCATCAGCTGACCCATGACTTCATCTACGTAACCATGAATAAGTAGGTGGCCGTGCTTGTCCTGGAATCATGTAATAGTGTCAGTATCTAGAAAGCTTACATTTCTGTAAATTAACCTCTTGTCTGTTATACAACACTGTACAAAAGTCTTAAGCCACACCTCATTTCTTCATATTAAACTGAATGAAATATAAATTAATTTAAAGAAATTGGAACAATTGTTTTACTGTGACAGGCTGCAAAGTGCCTAAAGGTACAATTTAAAAATAGTTTTTTTTATTTAACAACCTCAGCAGCAACCTCATTTCCCCTCTCGTCCATTCCAACCACTCAGCATTCAGCATCACCAATATACTAATTACCACTCTGATCACCTGGATCATATGTGGTTTAAGAAACAAAACACATTCTTCAGAAGCTGGACAGGAATAGGCACTGGTCTAATAATGATGTAAATAAATATACACACATTGGTCTGGTTCACTTTAGTTTATACTCTAGTTCTTGATACGTGCACAAACAAGTATCCAAACTTAAACCACTGCAACCCTGACGAATAAGTTACTAATGATAAATCAAAGAACCTGGTTAACATATTGCACTGTGAATCACATTATCATATCTGACTACTTGCTTATGCAACCAGCTTCATATCTCGACACTCAACAGCATGAAAGTAAAAATTTGCATCCCACAAAGTCTACTGCAACCTGATTTCTGGCAAGATTTCTCAAACAAAGAAACAAGCAAAAACAAATGTACCTTCTTCAGGTCTGTATTTGTTTAGAATATTATATATTCATCCTGTATCCTGTATTTTTATTTTGCTTCTCAACACAAAGGTGCCAATATTTCAAAGTTTTTGAAAAAATAAATAAATAAAAACTTGCACACAGTCTTTGAGGATTTAAGCTCAAAATGTGTCTCAATCTATTCATTTATACTCATTATGAACGCTTTCGAGATACTGGGCTTTCAGGAAATTTTTTGAACGGGTCTTTTTCTGGACACGAGTAATATATAAAGGTTTAGAAGAAGGTTTAAATAATTCGTTTTTTTTTTTTTTTTTAATCAACACAGTTTTAAATAAAACACATCTTAGATTATTAGGTAAGTGGTGCTACAAGTCCCAAAATGCCTTTCCCAGTGTAATTTTCTTCTTGAGGAAAGTTTTGACCAGAGGAAGGTTTAAAGGAATAAACAAACACTGTACTAGCTGTTAAGCATGTCAGCATAACCTAAAATCATCAGACAGCTGAAATTTATACAAAACAGTGCTCCAACAGGACAGTTACCCCAAACACACAATAAAGCTGATTGTGGAATTGATAAACCAAAACAACTTCAAACTTACAGAGCCTTAACCCTATAGAGAATTGGTGGATTGTGCTTAAAAGTCAGGTCTGTGCCAGGAAATCTAATATTTTTAACTGAACTCTGTGAATCATCA
>JAOTRS010000022.1:5978786-5992245 GCA_028565755.1 Dinotopterus cunningtoni
TTTATTTACAGTGTTTGTAATTACTTGCACTGTTTGTTTGGATTACTAGTATTTTTATTAATAAACTGTGCTTATAATTATTTACATGGATTCGACCAATGGGAAGAAATACTGCTGGCCCTGCTATGATGAGGATGACTTTTTACTGGCATGTTTGGATCCCTTTAGAGCACAAGTTACAAACTGGTGTACCTCCACTCATTACATGAAATTTTTCTTACACTAACACATGGTCCAACTAAAGGGCTGTTTTTAATTTTTTTTTTTTTTTTGGTTAGTTGAATCAAGTTTGTTATAGCAGGAAAAACACTCAAATCACAAGTCAGTGGCCACTTCAGGACCAGGGCTAGAAATCTGTGTTCTGAGGCTATGGCTCTGTAATTAGGACCACCAGGGGTCAGTGATGTATTTTCAGGGGTGTTTAAGGTGTCTTTATTGAATCGCAAGATAATACTAATAAATATATATTTGCATTTTAATAGAATTATATTTCACACAGCTGTTCAAATGTACATCTGGGAAAATCTGAAGGTGGTGGGCCTTCATATTTGTACTATTCAAAATCTTTTACTCTAGAAAGAATTCCTAGATACAATTCCTAGATTTGTGAACCCTTGTAATTCTTTATTTGTGTGATTTTTCAATTACTTCTTCCTTGAGTGTGCCCCATAAATAAATGAATTGATGAGTAAAATAAATTAATTAATACACATGCTTTGAAACTTATCCTAATTTCATCTTGTAAAAAAAGGCACTTTTTATATATATATTATATTCTATATATTGTTTATTGCACGTTTCATTTTTTTATGCAGGATCCATCCACCTAGCAACCTCTGTAGTCCAATTAGGGACCGTGGAGGCCACTATTGTATTTATTCTCATTTTTTATAACTGTAGTAGGACCTCCGGTCAACATTCACACACTACAGGCAATTTGGAAACGCCAATTAGCCTAATCTGCATGTCTCTGGATGTGGGAGAAAAAGTGAGTACCTGGAGGAAACCCAACAAGCACGGGAAGAACATGCAAACTCCATGCACACAGACCCTGAGGTGGGAATCGAACCCGGACCCTGAAGGTGCAAGATTACAGTGCTAACCCTGTGGTGCCTGATATGCACGATAAAACCTTACAGACTTTTTCTTATATAATAAAAAATACTTTTGCTGTGATGGTTCCAGGTTCAAACCGCAGCATCACCAAGCTGCCATTTTTGGGCCCTTGAGCAAGGCTCGGAAACCTCACTTGCTCGTATGTGCAATGAGACAAATGTTAGTCACTCTTGATAAGGGTGTCTGCCAAATTCCACAAATGTACAAACACACATGATGTTTAAAAGTTCTATAGTAAATGCTACACCGTGTCCTGCAGGGGGCCCTAGAGAGCCAGGCTGGTGAGACCACGCGCTTCCCTCATGATCCCCTCTCCATCATTTGAGCACGACATGTGTCGAATAAAGGAAAAAAAAAAAAAAAGTGCGCCGCGCTTCCATGTGAGCGCTCAGTACTCTCGTCTCCCGGGCGTTGCGCACGCGCGGACGGCTGCGTGCGTGTGTATGCGCACGTGTGTATGTGTGTGTGCGTACTAGCCCGCCCCCGCGCGCGCGTGTTGTGTGCGCGTGTGTATGTTGTTATTATTATCCTCCCGCCTGCCCGCGCCTCTCCTCTCCTCTCCGCTCCGCTCCGCTTGTCTCCGGCGCGCTCGGCTCAGAATGGCCAGATTCACGCAGAGTGAAGCGAGGCGGCAGCAGCAACAGCAGCAGCAGCAGCAGCAGACTCCCCCGCAGCCCGCCCACGCCAGCGCGCTCCTCGGCGCGTCACCCGCAGCACTGTCAGCAGCCCCGAGCCCGCAGCACGCGCACCTCGCGCTCCCCAAGCCCATGAGCGGCCCCGAGTCCGGCTCCGTGATCCACGCCGACGGCGGCGGCGCCATGAAGGACCAGGACGCCATCAAGCTCTTCGTTGGTCAGATACCGCGCAACCTCGAAGAGAAGGACCTCAAACCACTGTTCGAGCAGTTCGGCAAGATCCACGAGCTCACCGTGCTGAAGGACCGTTACACCGGCATGCACAAAGGTAACGCGCTCACACTCGCGCCCTGCGCCCGCGCGCGCGGTTACTTGATCCAAGCTTAATAACAATCATCTTAGGAGAATTTTCCTAAAACATAACTAACGAGCTTTTTCATTACCTAGTCATTTTGGGAACGAATTACGCAATTCTGTTTTTATTTTCAGGATCATAAACAACAAAGACAGACATTTGTTGATTATAAACAACACACCACATCACGCTTTGTTCTGCACCAATAAACTGATATTTTGTTGCATTTTTCGCCTCATAAAGAAAACAACGTGTCACGAAATAACCCTCAGCAGGTGGACATGCGTGCATGCTGGGGTCACTCCCACTTGTTTATTGCACGATTATTATTATTATTTTTTTTTTTGCTCGCGTGTTGCGCCTGAATGATGTCCATGTTAACATCACATTGCCAATCTATTATTTAACAATGCATAGTGAAAGAGCAAGCCTTTTACGTGAGATGCAAATGTTTGCATGCATTATTTGAACAACAATAAAAAAATGCTGTTGTTTGTTTTGGAGTCGCAGCTTACAAAACAAATAAACAACAACAACAACAACAAAAATAAAATAACATCCCATGAAGGGATTTATTTATTGCATAGAATTGCATATCGCATACTGACATTTCTAAAAAAAAAAAAAGAAAAAAAGAAAAAAAAAATCACCCAATGATGTCGGAGTGACGCTTTTACGCACCGTAGTATTGCGCAGCTCGAAATCTCGGCGCGTCAGTGCACGCGCGCAACGTTTTCTATCCGATCACGACAAAACGACGTGCATGCTCATTATGCTTTCCAAAAAAAAAAAAAAGAATAAAAGTTTCCACTGGTATTTCACGTTAAGAGATCTTATGCAACGTGTGATGTGACCATGCAAATAAAAATCATGTCGTTTTGACATGTGGACAAAAAGTGGTAACATGCGATTGATAGTGGAGTCAGATATATTTTTTAATGCACATCACATTTTATTTCAAAATGCATGCAGTGTTTACGTAGTGAGGAGATTTACTGTGGATCTGGCTTTGAAAATATGGAAAGCAACATGCTTTGTAGTTTCTTTAAAGCTCTGCT
Source organism: Dinotopterus cunningtoni (assembly GCA_028565755.1). NCBI lineage: Eukaryota > Metazoa > Chordata > Actinopteri > Siluriformes > Clariidae > Dinotopterus > Dinotopterus cunningtoni. Next base: position 5,981,951 of record JAOTRS010000022.1, read on the forward strand.
GTGTAGCGGTCTGCCCCTTGAGACATACATCTCTCTCTCTCTCTCTCTCTCACACACACACACACACACACACACACACACTCATAAACACACAGTACCTGTAGTAAACTGTAGACCTAGGCTGGCAGGATCAGTCAGTGCAGGATGCTTGTTTTTCTTTATCACACACACACACACACACACACACACACACACAAACCGCTGCTGGTGCTCCATGCCATCTCACTGCTTAATTGTTACATTAGCGTTCAACTAACATTGATTTACGGTTTTGGGACGGCATGTTACAGAACACAAAATCAATAGAATAGTAGTGAGCCTGGGTTAGTTACCGAGCATGATACTGTGTCTGTGTGTGTCTGTGTGTGTGTGTGTGTGTGAGACACAAGAGACAACAGTGTATGTAATATGTACCCTAATGAAGCCTTTTATGCCACAGCACTTCTATATTCTCGGACCTGACTCGACAGAAGTTCTTGATTAACACACTAATGTTAATGCGCTCTTTCGAATACTCTACTGTTTCCATAGTAACAACTCATTCAGTCATTCATATAAGGCTTGTATGGTGTGTTATTCTGTTCGTTGTGTTATTGCATGCCATTATATGCACGCCACGAAGTCTAAATTTGACCATAGGCAGATTTTATAAATGTTCTTGTATTGTTATTTAGCAGAGAAGTTTGTCTAACCTCTAATAATATACATAGTAAAGGTTTTTTTTTTGTGAGAAAACACCAATTTCCAGAGAGAGAAAAAAGAGAGAGGTGGGCGAAAGAGCAACAGTTTATACAGTAGCGGCTGCAATGTAAATTATAACAGGAATGAACTTGTATCATGGACATTAAACGGAACTACAAATGGATAAAAAGTATAACGTGTCATTATTTCTATTAAATAAAAAGCAGGAATTGCTGGGAAAGCTGGAATGACAGCTGTTCGCAAAATCGATGTGTTGTAAGAGAAGTAAAACACTCAGAGGTGATAACTCTGTTTTGCAGGAGGCTGTAACATTTTCTCATGCATAACATATACAGATACAAGTGAGGACAATGCAAATGAAGACGCACACGCATACACACAAAGTACGAGGTTGTGTATGACATCTAATCAAAGCAGGTGGTGCATCTAAAATAAATAAATAAATAAAATAAGTTGCACATATTTTCCCTGACCGTAAAAATGATCTGTCAGTGCATTTATTTATTTATTTATTTATTATTAATTAATTCTTATAGATACAGAGTAAATGTAAAGATGCAAATCCACAGGCTAAAGATAAATGCTGTAATGTGTTTTTTCCCCCACAAAAATGATTGTTTTGAATTATGTTGAAATAATGGGCTAAATCCTTTCAGAAAATATGTCAAATCTGATCTCATAACGATTCAATCCAAAATCAGACTGATGCCAATATTTAGAATTGAATTCCTACTTAAAGTGATTAATGTGGCTGTGGATGATCCATATTGAATATTTGAATAAGTGTGTATCGTTTCACAAACTGCTGCTGCCAGAAGAGTATTAGTTTTGTGCATAAAGGAGAAATGAAGAATGATGAATAGGTGTTGAACAAGTGGCACATTCCTGCTGTTTCCTGAAAACCCGCCGCCTAAAGCGGCACAGCAGCTATTCCCTCTTCCTCCATGCCCGATTTACTTTTCGCTATGATTTAACCATAAGTCATCATTTGCTCTTGGTCTGAATTACACTCATTCGCTTTCTCTCTCTCTCTCTCTCTCTCTTTCTCTCTCTCGCTCTCTCTCTCACACACACTCCTCTGCTCTTTCTATCCATTTGCGAGCATTTGACTCGGGTATGAGGTAATTTCTAGCACACTATCTTCGTATCCGAAAGCATCCCTCTTCAATCCATCATTCGGTTTTGCATTAGCGTCGTTCAGGGTTCAGGTACTGGTCGAGGACGGGAGCGTCCATCATCCAAAAGTAATCGTGTGCTCAGGGATTCTAAGAGCTTCTTCTGCGTATTGTAATAAACAACGGGATTCTCTCATGAAAGATAAAATGCATCAGCGAGACGTGACAAGAGCTTGAGCCTATTCACACAAGTGTTCACATGCTCGAATACACTGGGCCAGGCTGAAATTTATTATGCATTAGATTTTCATTTCATTCACATGCATTAGATGTTGGGAGGCCACTACATTGTGTTCTGTTCTGGTGTGGAATGGAACTGCTGAAACAGAAGCAGACGCTCATTTCTAATGCGTCAGGCTGTTGAAATTATAGGCCAGCTGAAGGCAGCATCCCTACGAGCGGCTTCTGTGTTGGTCAGTCCTTCAGAACATCTTGTAACGGGTTTCAGGGTAGGAGACACGTCCTCTGTGCCAGTCAGTCTCGCGGAGATGGAATGTATACTGACACTGTCATTCTGAGTCACTATATGTCCTAAAGAAAGAAGGGATTGCTTTTATGTCTGACAGACGCAATGATGACATTGGCTCTGTGCCTGTCAGGCCCAAAGAATAAGGTGTGTTTTTGTTTTATGTTTTATTCCTGTAAATACTAAATCTCTGTGCATGGTCTCTGTGCCTGACAGTTTCCGTAAAAGCGGAATTGATTAACATGCGCAGTAAAACTGGCATGTACTGTGTGCCTGTCAGGCACTTTGAAGGAGGCGTGGCTTTGAACCTGTCAGTCTCAGGGGAGTCTGTCTCAGTGTCCATGGTGCCTGTCAGTCTCATTGTGTGTGTTTTTTTCTTTTTTCTTTTTATGTTTGTCAGCCTTACTGAAAGAGATGTGGCCTCTATGCCTTTCAGTCTCAGTGGACCTTTATCCCTATAGATCCTAAAGAAAGAAGCCATGCCATCTATGCCTGTCAGCCCCTGTCAAGGCTTGACTTTTAAACCTGCCAGTTCCTGTGGAGAAGGCATGATAGTCAGACCATTTAAAGTAGGTGTGGCCTCTGTACCTTTCAGTCCTTGCACAGGAGGCATGTCGTGTGTGTCTGTCTGTCTAAGTTGAGGACGAATGTCTCCTGCGCTTTTTCATTCCCATTGAAGTAAGCATGGCAGTATGACTGTCGATGTGACTGTAGGTTCTAGAAAAAAGAAGAAAGAAGCCAAGGCAAGCCATGTGGAGAAAGCGTGGTCAGGTTGGTCTCAGTTTTAGGTGAGAGGCATTGCCTTTGTGGTTGAAGTATAACTGAAATGGAAGAAGGCCTGGCTTCTTGAATGGTCATCCCCGTTGAAGACAGCATGGCATCCAGTTACAATGAATGTGGCCCAGCCTATGTGCCTCCCATTCCACCACACAGCAAGCCTCCCCCCCCTTAAACAGAGCTGTTTTTTTCCCTTCATCAGTCTGTGTTTCTAGGAATCTCATTATAGCAGAGAGTGTTCCAAGTAAAATATTCTAGTCATCAAAATGTGAAGTGCTTTTTGTAATGTAATGTATTGATTTATGGCTATCAGACGTTTTCTTGCAAGCAGTGTCAAAAACAAAGTAAAATGAACATCAAACTGTTTGCATAATACCGAATTACATCCTATTGCATCATATTGCATCGCATCACTCTGAATTGAATTGGTTGGGCCGTTCCAGATTTAACTTTCATACATCAGATTGATTAGTATCTATCGGAATTTGCAACTTAAAAGCGTAGATATGCGCCATCAGTTATAAATATTATGCATTTGCTGATTTCCGTTGTTGCTGCGCTGCTGTCAGGCTTCATCTTCGGTGTGTGCAAGACCTCAGTGTGTGCACATTCAACACATTTCGCAGCTGAAAATAAACCGTATTCTTCATGCCTTGATGGTTCGACTCTTTTAACGTGACCTCTACTGAAGGAAAATCGTCAGTTGCCTAAAAGTCCAAACAAGGGATTGAATTTTAATTGAAGGCCACTTATTATGTTAAATAACTGCTTCAGTAACACCAGTGAAATCGTTTCCAACACCCGATAGGGCTTTATAAATGAGTATAAATGAATAGGTTTCTGGAACAGAAAAGCCTTTTCCACTCTGACAAACTCAAATGGATTCATTTGCATGCAAATTTGGGGTCTTCAAATTTGTAACCCAGTTTTCTTCCAATTTAGCTGTTGCACATTTCCCCTCTGTTATCTAGGTCTCCTCCTATCGCACAACAGCTACCAGTGCAGATAATCAGGCCTGACGTATGCCTCCTTAGACCCAGGTAAAGCCAAATATATGTTTTTCGACCTGCCTCGTTTAGTGTTACGACAGTTTTGGAGGAGAAGGCTGATTGCTGTTATTTGCATACACGTCCAAGCAAACAGTTTGTCCAACTTTGGAAACTTTTGAAGCATGGCGAATTAAGGACTCTCACTCACTCCTTCCTCGTCTATACCGCTTCATCCTGTATACAGGGTCGCGGGGAGCCTGGAGCCTATCCCAGGAGACTTTGGGCACGAGGTGGGGCACACCCTGGACAGGGTGCCAATCCATCACAGGGCACACAAACATACTGTGGGAGGAAATCTGAGTACCCGGAGGAAACCCACCAAGCACGGGGGGAACATGCAAACTCCATGCACACAGAGGCAGGAATCGAGTCTGGCCGGGAATCGAACCCGGACCCTGAAGGTGCAAGGCGACAGTGCTAACCACTACACTACACCCACTACACCACATTATGCATCGAATGTAGAAGCACTGCAGGTGGCGCTGTTCATGCCTTTGGGCTTGTTGAATGTTAGTCTACAGAGTTTGCTTAATTATCTCATTTTGCAGTTTTGTGCATGATTTCGTTGTTAAAAAGTACAAATGTGAAAATGGTTAGTTAAAATCGTTCCGGTTAGGTCACTGTGAATTTTGTGTGGTTTTTCAAAACGCTATATCTCCACCTCCGACAGTTTCATCACAATGGAAATTAGATCAAGGATAAATGTGTTGAGTTTTGTTGAACACAAAACCTTTAGTGCTCAGCCTCATCAGCATCCTCCTCTTTGTGTTCTAGCTTCACTCAGGTACATGATGACAGCTCCATATGATAGTAGAGGTATGCACCATATGACCAACAGCTTTTCACACACAGCGCTGTCAAGTGAATATGAGATGCAGGCACGGCGTGAATGCGGACGTCAAGACCACTAATTAAAGAACATTAATTAAAAACAAACTGGAACAAAGATAACCAAAACTGAAAGCAAACCAGCGATAAACAGAATCGAGTCTAAACTTTTCAGCGACAACAGAAAAAAAACAGAAACAAGAGATGCGAGACCATGGCGATGTTCCGATCGGTTTGAAATTCTTTGCGTAATATACTGCACAGTGTATTCCACATGCCATGCTAAGTGCGATTCCAATCAGCTGGGAGCGAAACTGCTTGGTTGAAAGGGAACTTCGACGGTTTAGGGAGCAAGTGCACAATGGGTCATCACTTAGCCGGAAGTAGAAATTAAAAATTTCCCATCAGTCATTGCGCCTTGCTGGAGTGTGAAAAAATGGAGTTCGAAAGGGAATTATACAGTATATCTATTATAATTATTAATGAGGACGACATAATATTATGACGCAATCATTTTTATTAAATTGAATTAATAAACTATTAATATCAAATAAACTATTATATAGGCTAGTAATTGGTAAAACAAAAATCCACATCATGTACATGAATTAAATAATTGATTTATACACATTTTAGTAGTATACAGTACGTTTTACTTTCAAACCGTTTTGTTTCAATATTGAATTTCTGTAGTGTGAAATTTCCACAGTAGCAATAACAGGTATCTAAAGTGCTTATGTTACCATGGTAACGCACGGAGGAAGTGACGTCTGCGCTGGTGATGTTGCAGTATGTTCTGAATGGAGGAATTTTGTTAAGGGAGGTTCCCTTAACTGACATTCACTGCACGCGGAGCAGTAAGTAGGGAGCACCCTTTAAAGTGCACTGTGGAATGGAACGAAGCCAAAGACTGACTAGATATGTTGAAATTAAATACTTATAACAATTAGGACCCTAACCAAAACACTCGTGAACTATAGACTATGGTACTATAGTCCTTAAAGTAATAGAATATAGTAATTGACTATGGAACAGGAAGCAACAAATTAAAAAAAGCAAGAAATTTGTAGTGCTTACACTACAATGTCCATCAAAGCTTAAAAGGATAAGTATATAAACATGGTGTTCGAACAACATCCGAATGACACAATGTCCTATTTTTAACATATCACAGATGTTAAATGATGCAGTCCTGTCATTTTTATACATGCTGGAGTGACTGCAATAACAGTAACGATGTTCAAACATCCACTTTTTTGACTTGAGCATTCTCCATAAACCCAGTGAACACATTTAAACCATTCTTGGCAGCCATTGTGTTGCACAGGATGTTTCTTTTTCAAAAATCTGGCAAAAAACATGGAAATTTAAAGCTTATAAAGTAAGGTTACGCAGCATTTTTTTTCGTAATTCAGTGTTTTGTTGTAAACAACCTTGTGTGTCAGAGAATAATAATTCGATAAAAGTCTGAAAACGTTTATTGAGTTTTGCTGTCAAACTGTTCACATGAAGTCTGTAATCATGTCTCGTTGTTTGTAGAAGCAAGCCGAAGCAGAAAGCATGCTTAGCGTTGGCCTCCTGATGAATCTCTGTTATTTTTTTAAACATTTTTTTATTCCTTTCTGTATTTTTTTTTTACACAAGCATTGGACAAAGGCTTTCAAAAATACACATTGTTTTTTTTTTTTTTTTCAAAACTACTAATAGAATTTGTATGTATGAAGCAACCTCATAACTGCAAAATGTATTTTATGGTAGCAGATGGAAGATCAGACCTGAGCCAAGTGAAGTTATCTTTTATGAATTTCCCAGTGGGACTTTAAGCTAGACTATGATAACACCTTAATGCTGCACTCACTACATTAGAATATATATGAAACCATTTGTCAGAAGGTGAAGCAAAAAAATAAATTGCACCTTTGTGGCCTCTTTTTTATTGATATTAGTTCATGCCTTTACCAACTGATACCTGTGATGTCGTACCCCTTTACTGAGTAACAGGCTAATTTGTACAGCACCGAATTTAATTATTGCTTATAATATTTATTAATGGCAGTGTTTTGAGTTTAAACGGAGGGGGTGTGTTTCTGTAGTAAAAATGCCAATCATCATCATCATCATGTCCGGAGTTCTTGGCAATGTGGCCATAGAAAACTTTCTTTCGTCTGCGCCCGTCAAGGGGTCACTACAGCGGACCTTCTGATCCGCACACACAACTTGGCACAAGTTTCACACCAGATGCTCTTTTAACCAGGCTTGGGAGCGGCATCGCATGCAATGGCTGGGTAGTACGGGGTGTGGCAGCGCACAGACAATGGGGCTCGAACCCAGATCCTCAGATTCTCTCATAAACAACCTACAAAATTTACTCAGTGCAACACTTCAAGAAAGGTACTGATAGACTCCTGTGACATTTAAAGCAAAGCTATTCAGAGAGAGCACGAGAGAGAGAGAGAGAGAGAGATATCAATGTATTATGTCGCATTAAAAGCCGTAATCCTTCATAAACAAAAAAAAAAGGGAAACCGAACATGATAAATGAGACACGCGACCCTCCTTTGCATTAGAATTCATATTTATGCAGCGCTTGTTGTGTTCTTCAGCATCACAATTTGAAAGGTACACTTTAAGCATAATAGCATCATGTACATAAGGTCCTTTCTATCGCGGTGCGGGTATTACCTCTTCTCCAACAGTTGCCTCCATAAATCACCGCATGAGAGAGCAATACAAATGACTTCTGTCACACAGTGTTTACCTGCACGTGTAGTGTAGTTTTTTCCCCTCAGCTGTAGATACAGTTTGCTATAAATATCGAAAAGAGGGCCCAGGTGTGCAGTTTGAATGCATAAGCGTGGTAACCCCTTGTGCTTTTGTTAAATGGCATTCTTTGTGTATGTGTGTGTGCATGTGGAGTGTGTGTGGGTGAGGGGGGGGGGGATGATGTTTGAGAGAGAAAGAAAGAGGGAGTGATTAGTTCTACATGGGGTGGTCCCTGCACTCCTGACACACAGCTTTGCTCCGAGGGCCGAGGTTGAACAGATCTGAATGCGACCGACTTAATTAAGGTTTACAGGTTCCACTAGACTACTGCATATATAATGCCACTCATTACAAGGCAATTATACAGGAGCTGAGTGAGCTTTGTAGCTGGAACAATGAGACAGGATGGGGGAAAGGTCTGAAAAGAAGCTCTTCTCTTGGCTGTATGTTATCAAAAATCCAGAGATATTTAGAAAGTTTTTTTTTTTTTTTTGTCCAGATGTCAAGAACCTCATCATTCTGTAAAGTTGAATAGCGTTCGACCTTTATGATTTGCGCTCTCTGTTTCTGAATACATGTCCCTCAGTGTCATTTGATAAGGAATTCTAAGGATGAATAGCTAGCTGCTTGGACCTTTTTAGATCTTTCAGGTTTTTTATCAATATAGTCGTCATCTTTAAAGCAGATACATTGTCCGGCAATATCTGTAAAACTCTTTCACTCTAGACAAGTATACTTTACTTACTGTATAATTAATTTCTATTCATTATTTCTTTGTTCAGGGTAGTTCATGTTATTAAAACCCATATTTGTATTATACAATTATATAGTTATACAAAACTTAATTGCTATTATTACATTAGAATATTATAAATAAATTAAATGCGGCGATTGTTGCGTGGTGGTGAAGCAGGTAGTGTTTCAGCTTCAGACATGATGTCTATTCAGAATTTCTGTACATTTTTTTCCTAAGTGGGTTTCTTCTACTCTTTAAGAAACATATCACTAGATTAAGGTTAGTTAGGGTTGTATTCCTCCTTTATGCCAAGTGTTCCCGGGATTTCAAACCCTCATCGTGATTAAGTGGTTATAGAAAATGATTGAATGTTTTTTTTAGCTGTAGATGTGTTTCATTTATAATTATTACTAATATTATCATTATTATTATTATTATTACCATGGGCGGCACAGTGGTTTAATGGTTGGCACCTGGCACTTGGGTCTTGCACCTCCAGGGTTTGGGTTCGATTCCTGCCTCGGGGTCTGCGTGCATGGAGTTAACATGTTCTCCCCATGCTTGGTGGGTTTCTTCCTCCAGTCCAAAGACATGCATATGAGGCTAATTGGCATCCCCGACTCACTCGGAGTGTGTGAGTGTTGGCAGGAGGTTCTAGCACAGTCTTAAAAATGGGAATAAATACAATGATCACCAAATTGGACTACAGAGGTTCCTAGATAGATTATTATTATTATTATTATTATTATTAATGAACGATTAATTAAATCATTCATTAATTTGGTATTAAAAAAGGTATTAGAATTTATGTAACTCATGAGTTAACGTTTGATATTCATTAAAGCTACCCAAACCCAAAATTCACGTTCAAGTTCAAGTCTAACCAGGACTTTTGCCTGTGGAGAATTAAAGAACACAGTTACCAGAGTAAAAACTAACTTTATGTCTCTCTATAATCCCCTCCCTTTCACTAGCGATTGGACGCCATCAAGGTAGAAAATTTTCTCTTTACCCCAGAGTCATGACCGGAGTGCTTACTTCATATCTGAAATGGTGTCCTTTAATTGGATGTCCTTAAAATTGTCCAAAAATGTGGAAATGGCTTGGAGCGAGGTCAGGACTGTACGGGGGATGTGGTAATAACTCCCGGCTGAGTTCCTTTAATGTGCAAGTGGTGTCGGTGAATGATTGTGTGGACATTTCTACAGACAGATGCGTTTCTTCCACAAGTTATCCATCAGTTTTCACGCATCAGGCATTCCACATTCTTAATATTCACAGAAACGACAGCCGTGGGGTCATTCACAGACGTATGACCTTCTTTAAAAAATTTTTTACTGCAAGCAAGAGTCTAATTACTGTAATCTTTTTTTATAAATGTCAACTGGTTTAACACCTTCATTTACAAGAACACTCAATACAAGTCCCGGTTTGACTTGAACGCCTCTTGTTAATTGTTCATACAGGACAGGGCAGAAGCTCGTACACTAGTAGTTTTGGAGATATCTATTTTTTTTTTTTTTTATTAGATTTGTGTTTTAATATTTATTTATTGATTATTTAGTGGCGCAAAATAAAAAAAATCTCCAGCAGTTATTTAGCATATTGTTTTGCACATTTCTTTATCCTTTAATACGATACGGCGAAGAATTACGATCATAACAGTTATAGTCTGATCAGGGCCTCCGACTGGCGCAGTGGTAAAGTGCTCGCCCTATCATGCGGAGATCGCTGGTTCGATCCCCGGGTGATGCTGTTACCTCTCACAGCCGGAGGTCTAGAGAGAGCTGATTGGCCGA
>JAOTRS010000022.1:6046545-6060397 GCA_028565755.1 Dinotopterus cunningtoni
GAGTGTTTTTTTTGTAGTGTTGTTTTTACTTCAACATACTTGAAAATGCTTTTAACATTGCATTATTAACACAATTTTAGTAGATAACTTTTTTAATTAGTTTTATTTAAAGCATTTAGACCTGTGTCCATGTATACAGAATGTTGTATGAAAACTAATAAATTACTGTAGTTGAAAAAAAATATATATATGATGCAATTGTTTCACCTCCCCCCCCAAGCTAAAGTCAATTTATTAAGGTTTACAGTGTATGTAAAAGTCAAATGGAGCCTGCCCAAAGTAGTGGAATTGACAAGTTCCACACCTCTTAGAGTGAATTTAAAACTAAAATGTTAATGAGCACCCCCAAAAAAGGCACACTAGGCAACTTGTTTGTTCCTCTGGCATTTATTTACAGTCTCAAATCTTCTCTGAATGAAGGAAGGGTAATGAGGTGAAAGTGCCAGTACCCTTCAAGCAACATAACCAAGGTTAAGTGTGTTGCCTAGTGGCAAATTTAAGTTGGTGAAAATTAAGCATAATATGCACTTCCACCAGCACAATTGTCCTTATTCAATCCCAGATACTAGTTAGTAATGCTGAACTACCCGGTTATCAATGTTTACTAGTCTGGGTTATTACAACAGTTAATCAGCTTAGAAATAAACTATTCATTTTGTTAGAAATCGCAAGGGGTGTCAAAGAAGAAGAGCAGTACAGGGATAATCCCAATGTTTAAGTGAGAAGGTTTTATTGTGATCTTTTCATTTCATAAATGCCAAAAGTGCACATATGTAAAAGCATCCAAAGAATTTAAGCCTTAATTAGGAATGACTATACCATGAACAGAATAGTAAAACTGGGTTAGGACCCCACTTTGCTCTCGGAACAGCCTCAATTCTTCATGACATGGGTTCCACAATGTGTTGGAAACATTTCTTTGAGATTCTGGTCCATGTTGACAGGATTGCATCAGATAATTGCTGCAGATTTGTCAGCTGAACATTCATGCTGTGAATTTCTGTTTCTACCACATCCCAGAGATGCTATACTGAATTCAGATCTGCTGACTGGGGAGGCCACAGATGAGAACTTGTTGTCTTGTTAACAGTTTGAGACAACTTTGTAATGAATTATTATGCTGAAAGTAGCCACCGGCTAATTATTTGGCCATAAGCGGATACACATGGTGAGCAGCTATATTTAGATATGCTGTTGCTTTCAAATCATGCATTAGTATTAAGGAGCCTATTGAATGTCGATAAAAGATTCTTCACACCACTACATTGCCATCTCCAGCCTGAACTTTTGACACAAGGCTTCAACTTCATGCTGTTAATATACTTAATTAAATTAAAGCATTTCACTGCATATAGTACTGTGTATGACTGTGTACGTGACAAATAAAATTTGAATTTGATTGAATTTGAATTTGATTTGAATTTGATTACTTGCCAGACCCGACATTTGGTGAGCCTGTACCAACTGTAGCCTCAGATTCTTGTTTTTTTGGGTGACAGGAGTGGAAACCAGTTGGATGTGTTTGGTGTTCAAAACTGCCCAAATACTAATTTAGCGCCAATATCCATGCTACAATTTAATAATAAGATTATATTTTTCCTATTTTATAGAAAGTGCATACTCTGAGACAGCTGTCCCTGAATAGAATTCCTTTTATTGAAATCTACTGTAATTTTTTAACTTGGGGACATTTATGTAATGTGTGTTGGAGCCTCCTGCATTTAGAAATGATTCCTGAATTGGTAGATCATGTAAATGTTCAAATTCAACTAAACATACATACATGTGTATAAGTCATAAAAACTGATTTACTTTTAAGCACTCCACAGATTTTATGTTAACAAACAATGATTTTATCTACTTTTTGAATGGCATAATTGATTCTTTCATAAGTTGTTTACAGGTACATTATTCCACTTAAAAATGACTATATAACAATTCCAGTGGGTCAAACAAAAACACTCAGTTGACTCAAAAATTTGTCATATTTTATAAGCGTCTGATAGACTATGTAATATACTGTAGTTTGAGTCAACTGGGTGTGTACTTGGACATTGATTTTAAAGCCTACCTTTAACCTCAAAAGAAAAGAAGAAAGAAGTGTAAAAATCAAAAGAAGTCAGCCAAGACCTCAGAAAATAAAAGCCTGGTTCATCCTTGGGAACATTTTCCAAATGCCTGAAGGTACCATCTACTAAAACAATACTTCACAATGTAAACACCATGGGACCACGCAGCCATCATACCGCTCAGGAAGGAGATCATACTTTGGTACAAAAAGTACAAATCAATCCTAGAACAACAGCAAAGAACCTATTGGACACACTGGAGGAAACAGGTACAAAAGTATCTACAACCAAAATAAAACAAGACTGATATTGTCATTACCTGAAAGGCTGCTCAGCAAAGAGAGCATTGCTTCAAAATTGTTAAAATGGGGACAAAGATCTTATTTTTTGGAGAAATATCTGATGAAATAAAAATGGAACTTTATGAACTTAATGACCATCATTGACTGTGAGGGAAAAGGGTGAGGCTTGCAAGCTGAAGAACACCATTCCTATGATGGGTTGAGACCCCACCAAGGCGGTACCATGCCTCTGAGTACCTTGGCTCCAGGGCCCTCACAACTCTAGTAGAAAGATAAGTGGTACAGAAAAACATGAGAACTGTACCAAAAGGAATTAAAATCACACATGTTGGTAGAGTAACTCTTCCTCTAAATAAAGGTTCCACCTAAAAGAGTGTCCATCACAATCAAGATATTTGCCCTATTGTTGAACTCAACTCTAAAAACTCAAGTAACTCTAAAAACTCAATAAAAAATTCAGCTTCAGAAAAATTCAGGGGAAAAAATTTACTGTTGTACCTACTCTACTTTTGTGTCAGTGGCCACAACTGATGGTCTCCCTCTGCATGGTTTGTCGTCACCATTTTTTAAACTTCTTCATCCATCTGTGCACACTCCAATGGTGTCATCTCTGTAAATATTATGTAGCCAATTGTGGATGTCAGACACCATGTACCTCATTTCATCAAGAACTCATTGACGGAAGAACAAGAAGAAGAGTTACCATAGAGGGAGTTTTTTGTATTCATGTTACTCATTTTCTACTTTTAAATAAATACATTTTAATTAAATTTATGAATTTCAGACAACAGAAATTCCCTTTGGACAACACATAATGCAAAGCAGTAAGTAAGTTCTTCTTTTTTCTTTGCGTACAGGCAGAAAATGCAACACTTTCCTCAGTATACACACTATATTCACACACTCTCCCTCTACAGTACACTTATACACTTATTCTGTGCAGGGTCGCGACAGGAACCTATCCCGGGGAACTAGGTATATATCAATTCAGAAATTATCTTAGTGCCTGAGATTTATTTTGATATATGAAATGACAATGTCAAGAACAGAATAACATTGTTAACATTACATTTTGCCCTGCCAAAAGTGTGTGAACTGTAAATACCATATCTACTCTCTCTGGTTCCAGATAAAAATAATAATACTTAAAAATTAATTACTTTAAATTTAAGGAGAAATTTAAGGAGACAATTGCAAGGTGCAGTGTACAAAATTTACCGAATGATATGCACTGATACATTTACTGTTGCAGTTTATGCTTTTTAAGTTTATGATTAACAACTCTTTGATTAAATGTGCATCTACCTTGTATTAAGTTTGCAGCATTTTTACATTGTGTCAATTACAGTATATATAAAATATGATTATTTTAATGTCACCCACAAATGCTCCATGTGGATACTAACTCTCTTTTTACATCCCTCTCTTTTTCTCTCTCTCTTCTTAATTGAGAAAAGACAGGTTATACTCCTATAACTCATTCACTGGCTATTTTAAAGAGCAGTCGAATTAGGTTTGCTGCCTGCTAAAATACTGACAGACTTGTAGTTCGTTTTTTTTTATTCTCTATGACAAATGATATGTTGCATATTGATTATAAAACACAATTATTAAAATGTTGTGCTTTTTAAAAAAAGAAGATATATAAAAAATAGTAAGCTTGTGTTACAAACCTTATTTGATGCTACATATTACATCTACGTATAGTGTAAAGAACTGCACATCATATCAGATGTGCACACTTCTTGCATGCATGTGGGAGCGTGACTCTTTTCCAAATTTTTCTTTAGTGTACCTTTAAAGTTATAAAACAAAATAATGGTTTAGATTTTCTTATTGCAGCATCAGAGAAGGTGGGAAAAAAACATTAAAAAAAAACTTTAAATGTCATTCGCCAGATGCTCATCGATTTTTAAGTTTTAAGTAACTTTCCCACACCCTGGTTGCAGACGCTGATGTCTGCAGCATGTGGAATTTGTGAAACATAACGACCTTGCTCATTTATTCTATCAATTTTGGGGACAGGTGATATTATTATAAAGCATATAACATTAAAGATTTAAAATTTTACATGCATTCTAGGGGATAAGTGGAACTTTATTTTATAGTCTTTTAGGAAACATATATTTTTGTTCTCTATCTGAAAAATACTTTCACACTGAAAAAAGTAGACTAAGAATATGAGATTAAAAGCTTAAGGACTAATAAAAAAAATCACAAACACCAGTGACTCTTTCTTCCTTCTTGTCTTTTTAATAATTTGATTTCTGAAAAATCCAAAGTGCAATAAAATTTAGGAATAAATTTGTGATTCTCATTAAGTCCAGCATCATGCGTAATTATTTTTTTTAATGTTAAATATTTGCAGAATTTTACATTTTGCTCTCTTTTACTTAGATTTCCTTTAAGAGAATAATTTAAACTTATTTTTCTTACACAGATACATCATAGTCTGTAAAAATTTACAAAATACACATCAACCCTGTATATTGTATTATATTATATTATATTATATTATATTATATTATATTATATTACATTATTTATTTATTTATTTAAAAAAAGGCTTTTTTTAAAAAAAAAACCCTCTTAACATATCTAAACAAAAAATTAAAATTGTTTTGGTGCTCATTTAAATGCATATTTAAAAAGGTTTTTACATTTTTATAAAACTAAAAGTCAGTGTGGCCATTACTGTGACATATGTAAAAGAGTGAAAATTTTATTCAGTTTTTCTTTTCCTATCACTACAATACATTTTGAATGATTTACTGCTGTGCTGTCAATACAGCACTGTAAATTTGATTTCAGCATTTTATAGCAATAGGTTATTGCAGCATAGAAAAAAAACATAAAAAAGATTATTTATTACACTGAATACACCCACATTAGTTTTCTGACTACTAGACTACTGGCCTAGACTACCCACGTGAAAGTCACATATGCATGAAAGGAATGGCTATTCACTGCAAAAAGCTGAGGCTTTGTTTATAATAACGTTAATTTACAGTCAACTGCAACCCAAATAAAATACTAACCTTAAGTGTGATTTCACACCTAATTTCAGCTGAAAACATTACAAGAATAGTCACTTTAACATATTCTCTCACAAACTACGTTTTTGAAACCTGCAAATATAAAATTGTGAAAACAGAAATATGTATTTAATTACACATTAGATATAATTGTTTGTAATTATATATTATATATATAACACGTAACAGGTAATTTGCTGCCTAAGAAACAAAGGGTTCTTACAACCCACACGTGCATGTGTAATGTTACTCTGAGTTGCATATAAAACATTAATGGCAGCATGATTCTTTGGGAGCTGGTGATGAAATTATGGTGTAACCTTTATCAATGTACGAGCAAACCAGTGGTGTGCTCTTGCATATCACAGATCAGCCATCACTGATACATTTTTGCCTCCATGTGTGTGTGTGTGTGTGTGTGTGTGTGTGTGTGTGTGTGTAATTTAGAGTTTTCTCTCTCTCCGTCGCTTTGTACTGGTTTGTAAAGGTCAGGAGGGGAGACGCTGATCGCTGTTCTTGATTCCGCTCGCCGTTTGCGTTTCCTGTTTGGATTAGGTCAGCTCCACGCTGAAATCTGGCCTGTCAGTCACCGTGATTGACAGAAGTGTTCCAAAGGTCAACTAGCTCTATCATTACACTCTTGCATTCACACTTATACCCACACGCATAAAGAATCTGCACGCTTTCTGATTGGATCATTTCTTGATAAGGTTACAGTGTGTGTGTGTGTGTGTGTGTGTGTGTGTGTGTGTGTGTGTGTGTGTGTGATCGCAGAGGTGCTGTCAATCAAAGGCCAAACACACACACACACACGTGTATATATACACACATAAAGAGAGAGACAGGAAGAGAGAGAGCGAGAGAGACTGTCCTGCATTTCTGCTGCACCATGGCCTTGTGATTGATGTCACTAAAGGCGTTAGATGACTGCAGGACGCGTCGGGCCAAAATGACAGGCGATTACTCATTTTGCATAATTGAATCCTTAACACCAATCATAAACGTCTCGCTGTGGAAACGTGCCTCCTGGAATATCTGTCGCTCCCAACCCCCTTTTTCAGCATCGGGCCCGGGGGGACGGGACTGCATGCTTAAATAACCCAGTTTATACAGAGAGTGGAAGGGGTGTGTGGGGGGGGGATAAGCAGGATGAGAGAGAGAGAGGGATGTGCCAGCATGAGAGATGATGAGGAAAGGAAAGAGGATGAGACTCAGAGGAAGCGATAGAGGTGAAGTGTGTCGAGAGAAAGAAAGAAACAAAGAAAGAAAGAAAGAAAGGACAAAAGGGATTGAGAAGGTAAGGATGAGGAAGTGAGAATAAAAGCAAGAATGAGAGAGAGAGAGAGAGAGAGAGAGAGAGAAAGAAGGGACACAAATGAGGAAAAAGTTGGAGAAGATAGAGAGAAGTGATGTGAGATGAACAGGGCAAGGTGAATGGAATGAAAGCAAGCAAGAAAGAAAATGTGAGAGTGAGAACAAAAGAAAGTGGGAATGGAAGAGAGAGAGAGAGGGTTGAGACAATGAGAATGATGGTATGGAAAGACAGAGAAAAGGGGAATAAAGATAGATAGAGAAAGTAGGATGAGAAAAAGTGAGGAAAGATAAGAAGGAGACAGATAAAGAGAGCTGTGGGAATTAGAGAGAGAGAGGACGGGAAAAGGAGGGTTAGAAACGAAGACACAGGTTCATAGTGTGAGATTGGTATATGACGGAGAAACGGTTGATGGAGCCAGTGAAACTTGGATAAGAGAGCAACAGGGTGAGAGCGAGAAAGGACATACTGTAGCGGGAGACAGAGAAAGCGAGTAAGGGTGAGACAGGAGGAGAGACAGTGTGAGAGGATTTTGAGGGAGAAACTGTGTAAAAAAAGGAGGGAGAAAATCAGGTTAGGGCTGAGATGGAGATAAAGAGAAAGAAAGAGAGGGAGACAGGTGAGAGTGAGACAAAGTATGTGAGAGAGAGTAGATGAGGGAGACACAGGGTGAGAGTGAGACAAAGGATGTGAGAGAGAGGGAGAGAGAGAGAGAGTAGATGAGGGAGACAGGGTGAGAGTGAGACAATTGATGTAAGAGAGAGAGTAGATGAGGGAGACACAGGGTGAGAGTGAGACAATTGATGTAAGAGAGAGAGAAGATGAGGAAGACACAGGGTGAGAGTAAGACAATTGATGTGAGAGAGAGAAAAGGGTGAGAGTGAGACAGGGAAAAACAGGACTAAAGTAAGATTGGTAATAGTTTAAAAGGGGAACGACTGGGTCACAGTGAGACAGGAGATGAGCAAGGGGGAACTGGGATGAAAGAGAAACAGGGTGAGAGTGAAAAAGTTGTTAAGATAGAAAATTGAAACAGGAGATAAGAAGAGAAAGACCAGGTATTGGAGAGACAAGGACAAGAGAGAGAGAGAGAGACACCAGGTGAGCCAGGTGATAAATAAGCGAGAGAGAAATGAGAGAGACAGAGTGAGTGTAAGATAATAGATAAGCGAGAAAGAGATGAGCGAGAGAAAGACAGGGTGAGTGTGAGAGAGGGATGTGAAAGAGACATGGTCAGAGAGAGAGAGAGAGGAACAAGAAGACTGAGAAAGAAAGAAACGCAGCAGGTGCTTCTCAGAGTTTATAATATGCGTGATCATTAAGAGCGTGTTCAGCTTCTCGGCTCATTCAGCAGCGGAGTGAGCAGAGTCTGAGACTCGCTTCAGAAACTCTCCCATTTTGTCGATTATTCTTCATGCGTGATCGGCGTGCACGACTTGTGCGTAGTCTTTATTTTTAGAAAAAGCGCCTGACTTTCCTGAAACAGCCTCGGAAAGCGACGAGGTTTGTTCGAGTTAGCATGATTTTAAAGCGATCAAAGGTTTAAGGTGACCTCCGGGTCGTTTCGTCAGACAGCGAGGAGACAATTAACATCCAACTGCCCGATTAAAATGCAAATGAATACGCTCTGTTCATGGTCCATAAACACAAAAATGTGATTCATTATCAAAACCACCATAAAGGACATGCTGATTGGTGGAGAATGAACACGGTATAGCTGACACGTTGGTTAATCTTTTGCCAATATATTTAGCCTAATACCTTATATCACATATATACTCACACAGGAGGTTTCACTTTGTCTTCCTCAGTGCTGTGAGCGAATATTTTCTTCTTCTTCCTCTTCCAATTATTATTATCTCGCACCCCCAGGGTCGAGGGTTCGATTCCCACCCCGAAGTATAGTCAACATTGGCCCATGATATGGTCTCCTTGCACATCCAGCTGCAACCCAACGTTATTGAATACCAGCTTCAAACCCTGAAATGACAGCAGAAGGGGCAGAATTTTCTGTATGATTTCTCAATCAGCACCATCGAATTAGTCTTTCTTGTCTCGTCATAGTCAGCAGTGGAACAAGTTGTTCCGAATCTGTTCCATGGCCTAGAAATGGTGTCCCTGGCAACTCCAAACTGTCTGGCGATGTCTGCTTACACCTCTGTTGCACCGAGTTAATGCATATCGGATGGCCCTCTCTCTGCTAGCATTGTCTAAACGGGTCATCATCGTCGTCTATACCGCTTTGTCTGTATACAGGACTAGACGGGGGCCTGGAGCCTATATCAGGCGATTTAGAGCATGAGGCAGGGTACACCATGGACAGGATGCCAATCAATCGCAGGGCTCACACGCCTACACAAACTCATTCACACACTACGGGCAATTTGGAAATGCCAATCAGCCTAATCTGCATGTCTTTGGACTCTGGGAGGAAACCGGAGTACCCAGAGGAAACCCATCAAGCATGGGTCGAACCTTGGTCCTGGAGGTGCAAGGCAACAGCCCGGGCATAATAGTGTGTAGTCTAAATGCACAATCAGAATGTTTTTGTTACTTTGATAACAAGGCATGTCAGTTGAACATATTCACATGGTAAATTCTGTGCATGTGCACGGCACTCCTTAAGAAGATAAAGTAACACTCTATTGAGAATGATGGTAATTTTACCTTACTCATGATCCTATTGTAAAAAGGCAAAGAAAACTATTAATTAGATTTCAGATTTTCAATACAGTACAAATTTTTATAGTATTATTTTTGTTTATCGTGCAACGTTTTATTTTATCCAGGAGTAAAGTATTAATAATATTATTACTAGTTCCGTGTCTCTCCGGTCCTCCTCCTAACCCACCCTCATTGACTCTTCTGTTCATATCGTTGCTGGAACTGTACCTAAACAATCATTTGCACAATTTAACATGGCAGCAGACATCATTACGCCTGCACATCATCACATCTACAGTATGTACAGAAAATTCAGTCGCTGATTCAGACAAAGCTCCTCTGTTGTTCTCAGTTTCAAGGAAGGACATTATAATATTATCGTCATATTTCTATATTTTTTATCGTCCTTGAATGGTATTTCGTAGTTTCCTGTAGCTGAAACAGTATTACCTCACTCGTTGTGTGTTACAGTAAAGGTTATAACTCATATAAATAGGGGGAAAAATGAATGAATTCATCCATGTTTTTTGTACTTAGTAACTCAGAGGTCAAAAACGACATAATTACGAGCTACAAATTCGAATCGAACACGGCACAACTGTCTGGGATCTGAATACAGATGTGCGCAGTTTCAGTATGAACACTCCCGACACGGTCCTTTGTATATAAATTGCTGTATTTCTGAAATACTAAGTAATCACAACAAAACACATGCGCGAACACACACACACACACACACAAACACACAAACACACATTATAATACCCCTCATGTATGCTTTGTGCTTGTTTTTATCAATCCCGCATACACACTGGAGAATTGTAATGCTGATGTTCCTCGATATGGTACTTGCGAGAAATGTGGCGTAGTCTTGTGTCATATAATGAAATAAATTCATCCATGTACTTCAGTTTTCGTGTGTGTGTGTGTGTGTGTGTGTGTGTGTGTGTGTTGGCGCTCAGCGTGCTGTCACACGCTGAAAGGACAGCCTGCTGTTAGAAGCTCCCTCGGCCTGGGTTAAAGTACAAACACAAAGACTCTAACACTGCTCTCAGCAGGAACACCAGCTCATACATACACACACATACACACATTGAAAGAGAGAGAGAGAGAGAAAGAGAGAGAGATGCACAATATAATTGGCAGGGCTTTGTTCATCTCCATAACAGCCATGCTCTGGAGTGTAGATGTTCATTACTTCACGTTTTCATAGAAGCCTCATTTGTTACTGAAAAAGGCTGAATTTTAGAAATAGACTGGTTTATTCTGTTCAGTACAAACGTCTCTTGCTGTGCATCTGGGATAGATTGTGTGAACATAAGCTCATAGCTAAAAGAATACTCACACGGTTTATGAAAATAGTAAATCAGCATTTACATGTACATAGTTTTCCACCTACCGCAAGCAATGTTGAACGGTGATTATGTTTTAAATACATAAGTGTAAAAGTTATGGGTTCATAAACAGACTTAATACTAATCTGGTACAGTGGTACCTTGGAATACGAATGCCCCGGCTTGCAAATTTGGCAAGGAATTTGCCTCGGAGCATTCCCAGCATACGAGCGACCGAGCCGGGTGCACATACTTCCGGTTGCACAAACTTCTAGTAGCCAATCAAAACTTGTTTGTGTCAGTGGAAAGCCAAGTGAAGCAAGTTTACTTTTATTTATTTATTAATTTTTTTCATTTTGTGCAATATTTAGTGAAAACAGAGCACCATGGTTCCCAAAAATGTTATCAAGGACAGTAGCAAGAAGAAAACTGAGCCACTATAATTTTTTTTAACACAACTGGTGCCAAGAGAAATCATAAATT
Organism: Dinotopterus cunningtoni; assembly: GCA_028565755.1. Classification (NCBI taxonomy): domain Eukaryota; kingdom Metazoa; phylum Chordata; class Actinopteri; order Siluriformes; family Clariidae; genus Dinotopterus; species Dinotopterus cunningtoni. The sequence goes on from JAOTRS010000022.1 coordinate 6,057,745, forward strand.
AAGGTTAAGTGAGGTTTAATGTCTATTTATTTAATATTTTACTTAATTTACATGAATTAAATTTTTTTTTTTAATATTTTATATGTTAAAAATATTATTAGAATGTTAGAAATTAGTAATAGTGGCTAAAACAGATTATCAGCAATTACATTATTTCCTATGGGAAAATGCGTTTCGCAATATGGAATTTCGCCTCCGGAACAGATTAAATTCATGGGCCGCTGTATTCATCATACCGCCGTACTAGTATCTATAAGCTTTACTTACCAGTTACCAACATTAACATAATAGCTTAACTCCTAAAAAAGCAAAAACTCATCTAAAAATATTTCTAGTTGAATATTAAATTTTTGTCTGTTCCTTTAAGAGTTTGCCGTTAGCTTGGCCCTTTCTTAACCGCACACGCTTCCCATCGCTAAACCTCAGCACGTAGATAGAGGTAAAGATGAGAGGTAAAGATTTGTTCTTCAGTGCCTCGCCTGGCTCGATTCTTGCGCTGGCCTTCTAGCACTCAAACATTAATGCTGTTTGCTTTCAGCGAGGCCCTCATTTCCCATGTATAAAAATTTATGATGACATTTTCTACATTCCATAAAATATTCATAAATGTCATTAGTAATATCGTTCATAGATCATTTAAATTGATCTCGGTGTCTGTGCGGGAGTACCGTGTGGATGTTCGGTGATCAGGACGAGAAAGAAAGAAGCACGGTGTTTCAGCTAGAGAGAGAAGGAAAGCCACAAATCGTGCACGAGAGAGGTGCGACGGAGAATACGAACTTTGGAAGGAGTGCAGCGAAATGCAGTTTACTTTAATATTCTGCTCTTTGTTTGTCTTTTGTTAGGTTACATTATGTATTTTCGAGTCAAACCAGGACTTTTCATTGTGCAGAATAACTAGAATGAATATAGTTATGAGAGTAAGAACTAGCTTTATTTCTCTATATAATCTCCTGCTACACTAATGCACTTATCCCAGCATATCACTACTGCTTGTATACCATCAAGGTACAAAGTTTCTCACTAAACTGAGCCATGATCAGTCTGCCTGAGTCATGTCTGAAACACTGGTCTCCCAAGAACTCCTATAATGGCCCAACCATGTGGAAATAGCTTGAAGAAGAATTAGGACTGAACTGGGGATGTGGCATTAACTCCCAGACCAGTTCCTGTAATGTGCAAGTGGTGTTCATGTACGATTGTATGTACAGTTCCTACAGACAGATGTGTCTCTTCCACACATTGGTCACATGTCATCTGTCGATTTTCATAGATATGGCTTCCATTTGTTGAATGTTGACAGGACCGTCCGCTCCGGCCACCTTGGCTGGGATTGTGGCCCTTTTTAAAAATCATCACCATATTGTGCTTGAAGTCTTTTTATAAATGTCTATCAGTTTTATGCCTCCATCCATTAAACTTTTCATCACAAGTCCAAAGTTTCACTTGAACGACCCTCATGGTCATCTTTCTAGTTAAGATGATTTACATTATCATGAAATTTTCCATGGTTTGGCTTAAACTTCTTTTACTGTTATGTTGGTCTGTTTTTAATTCCAATTAATGGTTTCCTATATCACTATCACAAGGCTGATAGTGGAACCAGTGAGATTTAGCCCGGGCTTCATTTACACATAAAAATAGAATCCAAAATCTGGTTGCATCATATAGGAAGTGAATTTCTGTACATACAGTGTACAACACACCATGCTACCGACACGAGAAGACGAGGAACAGCAGGGGATCTCACACACACGCACAGCACACACTCTTAATGCATGTAATTAAACCCACCTGTCCACACACACACACACACACACCAAACACACCGCACTTCATAATCGCCCACACAGAAAACAGACATAACTGTATGTGTGTGTGTGTGTGTGTGTGTGTGTGTGTGTATTATTGCAGTCACATCTACAATTCACCTGGACTTGGTCAGGTGTGAAAAAGATTTACGCTGAAAAATGATTTAGGGAAAAGAATCACATCGAAAGTGATTTATGTTGTAAAAGTTCTTTTTTGGTCAGAATCATATGCTGTATCTTTTTTTTTTTTTTACTTTTGTATCACAAAGCTATTCACCCCTTAAATCTGAAAACTTTGGCTTGCTATTAATTTAGCTAGATAGCATTTCGATAGGGGAGCTAATCCCCAGAGTATGCTAGCTAAACATAGAACTTGCTAGCTAATGCTATGTCAGTATTAAGAAAATAAATATAACATGCCTAGAATTTACATGGCATACTGTATTATCAAAAAAACCCAAGCAACAACCCATAAATAAGAAGAGCGTTCAAGTCAAACCGAGACCTTTGATTACACAGAATAACAGCACAGTCAAACTACCTTTATTTCTCTATGATACACTAATGCACTTATCCCAATGTTTCACCAATGCTCGTATACCATTAAGGCAGAGGTTTCTTAGTATGTTTCTTAGTTTCTAAGTTTTCTTACTATGCCAGGGCCATGATCATGTCTGAAACACTGGCCTCCCAGGAACTCCTTTAATCAGAATCAGAAAGAGCTTTATTGCACATCCCAGAGAGCACACACACGTCGCGGAGACGTCTATGCGACGTCGTCTTTTTCATCTGGCAGATGTCTTGCAGATGTCTGGCAGAGGGCGTTTGCTCATCTGGCAGAC
>JAOTRS010000022.1:6125395-6139390 GCA_028565755.1 Dinotopterus cunningtoni
GTGGGTCAAGTCTGTATATTCCTTACTAATTTACTAGTAAATGATGTGGATCATTGGTTAGGTTCTCCAGGGTCCGGGTTTGATGCCGTCCTCGGGGTCTGTGTGCATGGAGTTTGCGTGTTCTTCCCGTGCTTGGTGGGTTTCCCCTAGGTACTCCAGTTTCCTCCCAAATTCCAAAGACATGCAGGTTAGGCTAATTGGCGTTCCCAAATTGCCCGTGATGTACTGTATGAATGAGTGCGTGTATGTTGACCAGAGGTCCTACCTAATGGTAAATCCAATGGTCTCTATTGGCCTTGACAGTCTATAGTTGGACCCCAGAGGTTCCTGGATGAGTGGATGGATGGATTTCACACAACAAAAAAAATAAAAATAAAATCTACAAGACGATTTACACAAAGTGGAATTCAATAAATTTAATGGAATGAAAATGCAAAAAATTTAACCCGACGTTATGTTTTCCGTACACAATATTTGGTTTAATGACGTGACTGTCCTCACCCTCTCTGTCTGGATGGGATCTGTGGAAAGCTGAAAGGAAGGAAGGTAAAAAGAAAGAAAGACAGAAAGAAAATGAATTTTACTTCCGTAGGTGATTGGATAGTTAAAGGCTTTAACTTTCTTGACTTTCTTTCTTCCAAAATATGAAAACACGGCATAGAACCCAAGAGGAACAAAAAAGGCCCTTGAGCATGCTAGAAATGAACCCCCGCCCCCCCCTAAGAGTGTATAAGAGGTTTGGAACATGGACTACTGAAAGTATCCTTGACATGGAGAAATGTAAGTCTATTTCAGACCAAAACCAACACAGACTTAAATGTCGAATGTACCGAAATGTTCCAAAGAATGTTCAAAATCTCTTGCACAAAAAAAATCGACATAATACTACATAAACTGAACATGCTGATTCAGCTCATCTGTTTAACTCGAGAATAATTTATCACGCTCATGACCAAAAGATTTACTGAAGTAGATGCTGCCTTGCTGAATGCCAGAGCGAATCAAAAGAAAATCAAAAGATTCATTCATTCATATACTGATTGCCAGAAATAAAGATGAGCCAGTTTTGCTCATGACAGAAGGATTGCCAGAGGAGCAAATCTTGGTTGTAATCAAAAGATTCACCGATACAAACACTGATCAGCTGAAAGGGAGAAAACTAAAGCGTGCTTATGATTGAAAGCATCGCTGACTCAAACGCTGACCCGATGAACGGAATTTCAGTGAAAATCGAAGGATTCGTCAGTTCCGTCCGTTTAAAGAATGATCCTACAAATATACTGCAGCATTTGGGGTTTCAGTAGATTTGTATCTGGATGTATTTTTTTTAAACACAGTGAATCATTTATGTGCTGACATAAGATTAATTTGTTCAACAAATAAAAGCTTTGCAAATCTGAAATTATTTACTCACTCACTTAATATTATTTATAAACCTAGAGTTTGGATAGAATATACAGTATTATCATCTATACCGTTTATGCTGTTCAGGGTTGTGGTGGGCCTGGAGCCGATCCCAGGAACAGGGAGCCAATCCATCACAGAGCATACATGCACTACGGGGCAATTTGGGAACGCCACTTAGTCTAATGTGATTCTCGTTGGACTGTGGGAGGAAACCAGAGCACCCGGAGAAAACCCACCAAGCACGAGGAGAACATGCACACAGACCCGAGATGGGAATCGAACCCGTGACTCTGGAGACGGGAGGCCACACTGCCCTAAAATATATTGTTATTATTATTAATATTGAACTTTTAAAGTGAATCATAGAGTCAGTGAGTCATTTTAATAGTGACAATGTCTTTTCTCTGTCCTGACTAAAATGATTCTCTGCGAACACCGCGATTCACTTACACAGTTTATGGATGTTTTATTAAAACATGACGAACATATTAATAATTTAATCCTACATTAAATATACATCTAGGCCCGTATTCACAGAGCTTCTTAAGCTTAAAAGTTGCTTCTAATGAAGAAATTCTTAGAAAATTCTTAGATTAGATTAGGCTGTAAGAAAAGAACTAGAAAACAAAATTGGACAGAAAAGCAGTTTAGTGTTTGAAGAATATTTCTTCCTTCAGCTGTAGAAACTCTTAAGCCTCTTAAAAGTCCTCCTCTCTACTCTTAACAATTCTTACTTTAGGAGCTGTTTTTAAGTCTAAGATGTTTCATGAATCATTTTTATCTTTACTAAGATTTACTCCTAAATTTAAGGGGAAATGTCAGAATTCTAAGAATTTCAGTCATGCTAAAAAGGCTAACATTTTTTTAATTCAGTGGAAAAAAGTTTGAATCAGTGGATCTTTCCGTCACTTACACAATTTACAGATTTAAAAAAAACAACGATGCTGAGACTTTTCTCGGTATACAGTTGGTAAATATCTCATATGAACCTGAGAAGCTGAAAACAGCGCGAACGAAGTTGCGACTTAACCGCTGCCTAACTGGACGCGTTCAAAACGTACAGTGAACTCTCACAAAAGAACAAAGGAACCGAGATCCGAGCACTAATGAAGACGAGCTCGGGACCTGCGATGCGAAACGAGATGAAAGCGAGGGATAGATTCACTAAATACGCCAGAATACTTTTGGGTTAATTAAACTTTTCCCCGGGAATGAATCCTGTGAACTGTCATTGAAGTCGACACTTATGTACCCTATACACACTTTCTTTCTCAACTTGTAAATCCAGCATGACAATGCCATTCCTGCTTGATGTAAAACAACACGTACACACGGCACGCAGTAGAACGACTTCAAACGAGGCTGGGCGGGCGAGTGGGCTGTGCCACTATAGATTTGGGGATGTGTCCTTCTCATCCACATAGACATACACACACATGCAGAGTTGCATGCTGGGTGCTCACTTTGTGACTCCATCTGTGAAGGCGGATGTGGTGAGCCAAATGTAATCCGAGTTGATTAAACACAATTTAGTCCTGAACTAAACCATCTCTCTGTCTCTCTCTGTCTCTCTCTCTCAGGTCTTAAGATCTATCTAACTATGTAGATATTTTAATATTTTTTACATTTTCTCCATTCCAAAAGTTTTTTTTAATAAAAAGTTTTTATTAATAAATTAATGTTTAAGGTATTTAATTAATTTAAATGGAATTAATTAAGGCGGCACTCCGGTGTAGTAGTTAGCACTGTCACCTTGCACCTCCAGGGTGCGGGTTCAGTTCCCGTCTCTGTGTGCATGGAGTTTGCATGTTCTCCCCCTGCTTGGTGGGTTTCCGCCGGGTACTCCGGTTTCCTCCCACAGTCCAAAGACATGCAGATTAGGCTAATTGGTGTTCCCAAATTGTCCGTAGTGCGTGAATGAGTGTGTAAATGTGTGCGCCCTGCGATGGATTGGCACCCTGTCCAGAGTGTACTCCGCCTTATGCCCTAAGTCTCTTGGGATAGACTCCAAGCCCCCTGCGACCCTGTATACAGGATAAAGCGGTATAGACAATGAGATGAGTGGGTGAGTATGCCATTAATAATTGTATGATTTTCCATTTCACTTTTTTCCTCTTGTATTTTATATAATCTCATCTCAAATATGTCTTTAATCAACCAGGGAAAAAAAATATATATATATTGCATCATCCCAAGCGTACAATGTGTTTTCCAGCCATTGTTCGTATTAACTCATTTTTGTTGACGTCTTTGATCAATCCCCAGCTCGCCACAGGAGACTAAAGCTCGGTTTGGAACGAGGCCTGAAGCATGACTGAAATATCCAACATTCAGCCACGCTGTATTTGGCATCTGCGATGAATTATTCACTCCGATTACGCCTCGCAGCTCGTTGTAAATATAGGTCACTGCTCTGAAACCGTACATATCCATGTAGCATTACTCATACCTGAACCTGAAAGAAGGGAAAGAAAAAAAAATACTATGAGCACTTGGTGTGGGTTTGAAAAATATTGAATATTGAATTTGGAATAAATAACTGTGAAATGCCTCAACTATATAATAAAAAGTTTCTATTTGATTTCTATAAGCTTTGATCCCAAAAGAAAAAAAAAACATTAGAAAAACAGTCCTACTGCACTCCGTGAGTCCCGGCCGTGTGAAAACGGATGCCTCTGTTCAATTTGCACGTTCTGTGTGCGGTGAGAGGGTTTTCATAAGGAATACTGTGAATCTAAGATTAGATGTGCGCATTAAACACGACGTTCGCTGGTCCCTGATGGGCCGTGCTGCTTAAATAAAGAAGAGACGAGCTACGGGAAAGCTCTCATTGGGAGGAACAAAAGGAGAGACCTTGCTCCCCGAGCTCAAGAGCGTGTCCGCGGAAAGAGAAAGGAGAGAAAAGAAAGAGCGTATTCACGTGGTGCACATAGCGAGGCCTTAATTATCTCGCTAGCTCAGCTGATGTAAATGAGGCTAGAGTTTCGCTTTACAATTAACTCCGACGTGGCGTTTCTCGTTCTTGTTCTTCCACCTTTCATCTCTATCACTTACTGGAGTTCTCGCTTTTCTGACTTTTTACGTCACTATTCTTTTAAATGCTGCATGACCATGGCTAAAATCAATCAATTCTTTTACTTAGTACTGCGATCAAGAATTTTATAGCATTTTTTTTTTTTACAACTAGAGAATATTGTAGCTCTCTGTACCATCATTTTGGGGTTGACCTTAATCCTGTATTAATCCTCTACGTGAGCAAATAAATCATTGTTCCTTAGTTATATTTAATTTATGTGCAATTGCAAATGTTCAAATCATATTCTAAATAAAGAAATGACATTAATTACTAAAAATGGATCCAAAGCATCGGTGGTTCAGTTGTAGGTTTCTAACCCGCCATGCGCAAGGCCTGGGTTCGATTCCCGCCCAAACCCCTGCCACTAGATGCAGTGCCGGTCCCAAGCCCGAATAAAATGGGAGGGTTGCGTCAGGAAGGGCATCCAGTTTAAAATCTTTTAAAAACTTTAAAAGTTTTATGTGCGGATCGGATGGTCCGCTGGGGCGACCTCGTGACGGGACTAAGAATAAATAAATATGGATCCTGAGCATGCACCAAAACATGGAGAAATCCCACGCTGTGGAATTCTTCATTCTGATTGGTTGAAAGGTCAAGATATTCATATATATTCTTCACCAGCAAATCTGAGAGTAGTTCGGGCTGCAAGACAAATCACAAGTCTGTATTCATGGGCTCGTTCCAATATGTTGTCGAGTCTATTGAGACTTGTGTTGCGGATGCTCATAATCCATATACAGTACAGTATTGTGCGAAAGTCTTGAGCTCCCCTCATATTTTCATATTTTGTTTTCAAAGAGACAGACGTAATAAAGAATAGTTCTCTAGTCATTCTGAAAGCCTTTTTTTTTTTTCCTTTGCTCTTTGTTCTGGCTCTCGTTTTCAGTCTGGTCCCTGTACCTGAGCAGTTGATTAAGCTACACAGTGACCCAAGAATCATTCAAGCATAAAAAACATCTAACTGAACCAGTGAGAAACAGGTGCAGATGATGACAGATGATCAGGCAGGTGATTATTATACTGGTGATGCTGAGTGCTGAATGGTTGCAACTGACGAGAGGGAAAATTAGGTTGCTGCTGAGGTTGTTACATAAACAACAATAATTTTTTTAAAAATAATATCTATAGGCACCTTTCAGCCTGTCACAGTCAAACATTTGTTCTTATTTCTTTAATGTAATCAGTGCAATTTAATTAAAATGAATTCGGGGTAATATGAAGAAATGAGTGGCGTGCACAGTACTGTTGTTTTTTGACCAAATAAAGCTTTCAAAATGTGTTTATCTAAGATTTATTGAAGGGAGTTCATAAAGAAAGTGCTATAGCATAACAGTGACGTGTTGTTATTCGATGTAATTTATCTTTTGCAATTTGCTCTTGTAAAAGAAGAATAACACACTTTGGCATGTGCTATTATAGAAAAATAATCTTTTGTGGTGGTAACAACCTTTCCACTAGTAATAGCACATATTGTCTTGTTTTATTTATTACACATTGATATAAGACACCATTAGCTGATTTTCTTTTCTCAGTAAAAGTGTTCACTGAAGTTCCTAATTAATTATGTCAGCACCCTGGACAACCTGACTGGGAGTGCTTTGTTCCTCTTAAACTATAGATATTTTACCTAAAGATTACAAATTTGAATTTATTAAAGAACTTTAGATGGCTATACTGTAAAAGAAGTTAGGTTTTGTTATGGCTTACATAATAGCACATATAAATAGTTGTTTCCTTGCCAGCATCTTTTTTTTTCTCTCTAAATTGAAGTTAATAGAGGGCAGTGGTGGCTCAGATGGTTGACGTGCTGAGTTGTTGGATCAAGATGGTCAGGGATCAGCCTCGCCACCACCGGGTTGCCACTGTTGGGACCTTGGGCCAGGCCCTTAACCCTATGCCTATAAATGTTACTCTCCCATTGGCCGTCCCAAAACCAGGAGAAAGGCAATGCATCGGGATAACAAATTGAATCTATCAAAACCATCATTGCCACAGAATCAATGGAACTTGTTGTTGATGTGCTCAAGCAAAAAAACAACATTAAAGTTTATATGACAAAAATCTAGTGTTTCCTGTTCCTGTGGGTAATACAGGAAAACAATAACTATACATTGGTACCTCGGCATATGAACGCCCCGCCTCACAAATTTGCCTCAGCATACAAAGCATTTTCAGCGTACAAACGACCACCAGTTGCGCGTACGTCTGGGAGCCGTTCAAAACTTGTTTACGTCAGTGAAAAGCCAAGTGAAGCAAGTCTAAATATTTTTTGTGGGTACATATTTAGTAAAGCACAATGGGTCCCAAGGATATTAGCAAGGACGGTAGCAAGAAGAAAAGGGAGCCACTTTTAGTTTGGTTTTTAAAGCAGCCGGTGCCAAGAGGAATCATAAATTAAGGTTAAGTGAAGTTTAATGTCTATTTATTTCACATTTGACTTCATTTACATGTCTTTTCTAAATATTGATTGTTTAAATTGTCTAAATTGATTGTTTTTTATGTGAAGGAATATAATTATAGTTTTGGAAATTGGTAATATTAGTAACATTTTTGGGTGGCTGGAACAAATTATCTGCATTTACATTACTTCCTATGAGAAAATGCGTTTCACAATACGGATTTTTGCCGTAAGAACTCGCCCCCGGAACTGATTCAATTTATATACCGAGGTATTAGAAAAAGTACATTAATATTAACACATAACTTAAAGTAGACCCATGCTTTTAATTAGAATTAATCCCCACTTTTTGATTCGAGAATTCCACAGCGCCTTGGTATAACTGTAGCAATTAAATAGAACCAGAAACCATGATCACAGGTAAAATACAGGCGTAATCCATTACGTTTCTTCTCTCTGTGTTTACAGATAAAGGGGCAGATGGTACCGTGTCCTGCATTGCTGCTGAAGCATGAAATCAAAATGTATTTTTGTCACATCTTCAAGTTCTTATAAATATGAAGCGAAGGAAGAAAACATTCCCATTATTATGGGCACGTGGTACTGTAGCTCTCTTGTGGAATGTAGCACTTTTACCATCGCATAACGTGTTCACAAGTATTGTCCGTCCTGGGATTTCATAAAAGCACTAGGAATTTCATAGGGATTTCATAATTTGTCTTGTTGGTTTAAGCCTGCACAAGTGGCAACTCAATGTCAGTTTTTGTAAGTGCATCTTTGATTATCAAGTATAATAAATGGCCGGTATATAAAAGAAAGAAAAAAAAACTTCAATTGATTTTAATTAGAATTTCTAACAAGATTGTGGCTTGTCTTTAATAAGGCACTGATTGAAGAAGGATGTTTGTATGTGCTGGAAATAATCTAGTATTTGCATCTCTGTGTGTGGTGTATGAGGTTTACTCCAAGTCCAATGAGACCTCTGATTTTCAATTTGCTTCCCATTAGGGATCAAGCCCATCAGGCCAGAAAGAGTGTTAGAAACCCTCATTAGCGCATCCCTCGCCTTTCTCTCTCTCTCTCTCTCTCTCTTCTTCTCTCTCTCTTATCACCACTTCTTTTAAAATTCTTCCTTTTGTTCCTCACCGCTTTCATTTACAAATTGATGTGGATGAGCACGGCAGAAGGAAAAAAAATGTGTTTAGCATCATGGTAACGAGGCCCAAAATTAAATATGATCGGGTGATCAAGGGCCTAATGCATTGTTGTCATAGAAACGCTTAGTAGAAGGTTTGCGAGTGGTGACTGCGGCCCCGCCTCCGCCATAATGATGCCAATCAAATGTCTGCCTCCTCGGATGGGACTTGCATGGGGTAAATGTGGATTATAAAGCAGTTTATTCATCAAACGTAAATTCGTCTGTGCCAGAGTGAATGCTTCGGGGTCTGAAGACAAAAAAATGGCTTCATATTACCTTTTCATGTTATGTGATGCCTTGTATTAAAATGAGGTTGAAAGGAATGATAGAGACATGACTAAATACAAACGTTTGAATACCGCTCAGTGTCACAAACACTAGTAATCGCAGAAGAAATTTGAAGAATGCATTGTCAACCTACAGCTCCAGGGTTCCTGTGCCGATCCTTAGCGAGGGTTAGAGTATAGAGTTTCTGGATGCTTCGATTTTTGTCACCCCTTTAAAAATATGCTGGTAGGCTGAATTCATAACTAAATTGCCCATAGGTGTGTGAAAGAGTGTGTATGGTGTATGCTCTGTGGTGCTTCAGGGTATAGATCCACTGCTACTTTTGAAAAAAAAATAATAATGAATACACGTTGAAAAAGACGACTTTGTAATTTAGCACCAATTCATACATGACACATACTGTATAAATAGTAATTTATGAAACCAAGTCAGTATGTGGTGTGACACCGCTATGAGGAGCCTTTAGTGTCGGGTACAATTTGTGCAGTTTTATAAGGAAATTAGCTGCTAAGTTTTACTCAGCATCCTGCAGAACCACCCACGGTTCTTCTGAGGGCTTTGAGTGTTGCACCTGCTTCTTTTTTGCATGCAAAATCCCACAGCTTCCTTTTCGTTGCTTTTTAGAATGTAATATGCTGCTTTCTTCTCTGGCATACAAAAATATATTTTTGTAACTTTTGTAAAATTTTGTGGTGGAATACTGATATTTGAAAAGCAAAAAAAAATTGTACTGACTCAATAATAAAAAAAATGTCTCAAATGAAAAAAAAAATGTATAGCAAAGATAATAATAAAAAACACAAGGTGTTAAAGACTTGTACATATATATGACAGTGTTAATATCCATCTCTTAAAGCTACAATAAGCTTCAATTATTGTTATTTTTTTTTAAATGGATGGACATCTTGTGAAATTACCGAGGCATTGTTTATCTTGAGAACCAAATTGTTTATGCATATAATTTTGAATTAAATGGGAAAACTGGGATTTTGCACAAAATACTGGTGAATATAGGCGTAAAACTGATTAACATTTACAGAAGACTTTACCGACATTACAGTGATGAGACCCAGCTGCAGTAAACCATTCGAATGCAAATGTTTTAGAGAAGGCCATACATCCGTGAATGATCCCGGCTGAGGTGGCTCGGAGCCCAATGCTTAAAGGAGTTCCTGGGAGGCCAGCGTGAATCATGGCTTTGCGTACTGAGAAAACGTTCTACCTTAATGCTGTCCAAGCACTAGTGAATCACTCAGATGAGTGCATTAGTGTAGCAGGGGATTATATAGAGAAATAAAGCCAGTTTTTATTCTCATAACTCTTTTATTCTGCGCAAACAAAAATCCCGGTTTGATTTGAACGCACTTCGTAATATGAGTGTAGCAGACGAACGTTCGGGCGGCTTGTCCTTCAGACCGAGGACATGTTGTCTTTATAGAAGAGTGCCTCGAATTAACTGAATACTTATTTTTTTTATTTCAACAATTTAAACTAAATGCGTGTTACTGTAAAATAGCCCACATCCCCGCCTACGCTCATTACAATTTCATGACCTCGATTTAGTAGTTTATGGTTTCATTAAATCATGAGCACAAACAGCTGTCAGTGCACAGCATAAAAAAAATAAAAAACGCTAAAATGGGATTTTTCTTGCTTAAAGTGAAGCTGTTAATGTAACACATATCAATTACTCAACGTTGTGTCATGGAGACGAGGAGGTAGACAGCATGAACACCTGAAATAAACGTGACCTGAAGCTCTTGACCTGTATCTGCATGACTCTGTGGCTTTGTCTTGATGCCACGTGATTGGCTGAAACGATTCATGCGCGAGTGGTAAGATGTGCAGGAAGCATTCAATGAATGTGTATCGAGACTGTTGCCTTTCCACAACGTCTCAAATCATATTGATATGAATGTACGCCTTGTTGTTGTATGTTTCATGCATTGATCGTGTTCATGAAAATAGGCCATAAACTGGAGCAACACATCAACAAGACATCAACAACAACAATAGCACCGGGAAAAAAGGAGACGCACACATGCGCTGGCGGCACCCCGAGAGAAAAAGCGCTGACAGCGTTTTAGAGCGGAATCACTCCAGTCTCAGGTCCGCGAGTAAATAAAACGTACACCGGGATGGATTTCGCGGTGATTGCATCATCCTGATGCGCTAGACAACTATTCATCAGCCAGGCTCTTTATGGAAAGAGAAAGGCTATTTCAGATTCAGCTATCTGATTTCATTTTAGTGACGGATGCGCTCTCGTGGTTGAGATGTAACCAGAGTCCGGTCTGATCTGAATGTGAGTCTTACGATGATGATGCTAGCGATTTGTGCGCGGACCGTGCCGGATCAGCGCGTGAGGTTGCGTCGTGCATGACAGATGGCCGACGTTGTTAGCGCCGATATTAACATGATCAAGCAGCTTCTTGATGTAACTACATGTTTAATTCCTAACATACATGTCACGGGGAATCATCTCCTTTGTGTGCGCATGAGAGCGGAGTGTGATGCGTACGCGGCGTCCTGCTGAGTGGAGCAAAAGAGGATTTTTCATGGTCACGGAGTACATTCATATTATTTTGGATATAATTAGCCAACATTTGTTCTGCTTTGATGCTTCCGGAGAGCTCGGGCCAGAGAAGGATTCATCTAGGGACTGCGCTTGTGTGTGTGTGCCTTTGTGTAAACAAGGCTGTTGCAAGCCCATCCTTCCCTCTGTAACGTCACAGCTTTATTCGATTCATCAGAGGCCGTCCGAGCGCAGCGTCAGACAGCACATCTGTCTGCGCGTCAGTTTTAATAGCCCACAGATGAAATGATATTTGCAGTTTAAAAGAGGGTAACACAGAAAGAGAGAGCCTGTAATTAGAAATAATGATAGACTCGGCTCGCGCCCAGGCTGCCCCTTCTGCCTCTAGACTGGAGATTCGGGAGGGATTGAGAGAAAGAGGTTAGAGGAAATTACAGAAAACAGCCACGTAATGAGTTTAATTATTTCGCCATAACAGCCTCTGTCTATTAAAACAGCCAAAAATAATGGCCGCCTGATGCTATGTTATACTCCTACTCGCGTGGGCGCGGGAAGATGCTCCGAGCTGAGGTGCGACTCATAAGCACCGTTTAATTATTAGGTGTATTTAACAATCCTCGTTAGACTTGCAAAAATGGGATATTTTTCTATCTTTCGGCTTTTTATGTGGCTTCATGATTGATGTGCATTGTAGCCCTTGCAAGTCTAGAACATGAAAAGTTTTTATTTATATATATATAAAAAAAAAAAAAAAAAAGTCACACTTGGCTTACAATGGCTGCATGCTGCTGTTAAATAAGTAACAGGGTTGAGTTTTTAACATCAAATTAGTAAACGCAAAAAAACAATAATAGTAATGTTTAAATGAATAGTTTACATTCAGTCTATCATTTGGAGCAACAGAAGCAACCCTGTGTCATAACACTGCCTCCAGAGGCTTGTACAGGAGACACTATTTAAGTTGGGTGCACCACTTTACGCCCAATAGGGTCAATCTGGACTCATAGGATCACATGACTTTTTTCTTTCCTACAAAGCCCAGTCTTGTATCAATCAAGTACTTGAAAGGGATACTTAAGTAAAAGTACAAGTATCTTCCCAGAAAATGCCTTTGATACAAGGTAAAGTCACCTTGTAGAATAATACTTGAGTAAAGTGGTAAAAAGTCAGAAATTTCCTGTAGCGTCTTAAAAGTAATTTTCTGATATTAAATGCTCTTATGTATTGAAAGTAAAAGTAAATATAGTGAGCAGTTAGAATTTTGATTATGAGCTGATTATAGTCTCTTCCTTATAGAAAAGCAGAATTTATCAGGGCTTCAGTTGGAAAAACTTTTTACCCGTTGGTATAGTTAAAAATCTGCATGTAAGCTAATCGCTGATGTCAGCCTATCCATTATGTTCCCCAGATATCTGAACTGGCTTATGATAAGAACTAACTAACTAACTAAGGTTAAATAACATTGATGTTTCACTAAATCAATATTAATTTAACTGACCTCGAAATCCGTTTCCAGGTTGGATGGGGAGTTTTTGACAGGGAATGTCATCCGGTGGACTGCAGGTCAAGCCCAGCTGCTTTTTATAAAAACACAGTTCAAGGGTGCAGCTTTTTCATACTTAGATGTACTGTAATAGCACCAAAAGCAAAGCCCTACAGCATAACTTAACCTTAGAAATTAAAAATGTAGGGTGAGCCACAGACGGTCATTACGTGACCAAGACAAACGAGTAACAAAGATGCTGAAGGGATAAGGAGTAAAAGTACACATTTTATTGAGCAAATGTAGTGGAGAAAAAGTGAAAGTTGAAACATAAATAACAACGTGCGAAAATGTGAAAATTCAGTAGATATATGTACTGTAAGAAATATATGTACTGCAACAAGAGTATATATACTGTATACTGTATAAACGAGTATACAGTACAGTAATAAAGTGTTTATATTTTGTTATATTACAACACTGCCAAAGTCTAATCTTTATACTGGCTAGGAATTTAAAGATTTTTTTTTTTTATTAGACTCACCTACAACTACTTTTTTTTTAAGTGTTAAAGTAATCTCCAATTATGATATTTTTTTTCTGACCCCATGAAGTTGAGGTTATAGCACTATCCTTCCAAGTTTTAAATATGCTGGAGGGTTCCTAACCTAGTAGTTTTGCTACTGCACTGTAGGTGCAGGCCTATAACTTTGACCCTCCAGAAATGGCAACTTTTTTAATTTTTGCACTTTTAAATGTATTTATTCATTTATTTATTTATTTACCAGACAAGATCACGTTTATTTATTTATTATTTATTATTATTATTTTTTTATAAATTCTCTTTTTTACATTGTTTTGCCCTTTTGATCGCACATGATTACTAGATGCCACGTGTCTGGTGAAATTCTCACGTGTGATTAAATTTTATTCACCTAGTAATAAGAGTATAAGGTGAAAAACTTTATGTGAAACGTATGCGTTTTTTTTTTCTTATTAAATCCCCCGTATCAGTCTTAGCCATTATTCTGAAACCACTCTTTTTGCCATATCACATTCTGCATGTTTTTTTTCCCTCTCTCACACTTCCCTCTGTGGGCTTATCGCACTTTCTCCAGATATTTTGGGTGAGGTGTGAATTAGTGAGAGAAGAGAGATGCAAACAGGGTGAGCTGCTACATAAAGACCGCTGCTGTTAAAAATAAATAAAGAAGTAAAACTACTATAAAGAGAGTCGCGACCATTTTATTTTTATTTTTTTATGAATCCCCTAAAGAATTTACATGACACATGAATGCAATGTATGTGCTGGGATTCATGGAAGTCCTGTGTGGTAGCATTAGGAGGGGTGAATTCTCTTGAGGAATGGAGCAAGATTAACTACAACCTCGATAATTCACTGTAGGTAATTGGGATGGGTTGGTGGTTACAGGCTGATGTACATTTACTGTACCAAGCAAGGCTGCTTTCAGGGATGAATAGAGGATTTGGGGCTTCATTGATCCGATCAATGCAGAAGGTGGAACGTCAGGATTTATGGCGGTTTATGGAGCTTCACGCAACCCGGGTAAGGAGAATAGGTGATGCTGTCGAAAGTCGATATGAGATT
>JAOTRS010000022.1:6179837-6197751 GCA_028565755.1 Dinotopterus cunningtoni
GATAAGCCTTGTGCAATATGGAGTGCAATATTGACTGACATATTTTTTTAGCACAACCTTTCCTTTTAACCAACTATACAAACATGTCTGAACAAAAAAAAAATTAAAAAGAGTCACATAAACAAAGAAATTGCACAGATTCATAAGATTGTGTGCTTTAATGGTTGTTTTCAGTTGTTTCAGTGACCACATAATGATGATAATAATATGCACATTTCCTGAGTTCTACATTTTTGTGATGTCAGTCCCATACTCCGGTAGCATTACAATTGACACATTTTAACAGTAATGATAACTTTGGTTTTACATAACATATCAGAAAACCCAAATTCACAGTGTTATGTCTGAAGCCTCCCCCATCGGAAACACCAGCAGGACTTATAAGTTGTTGTTTTTTTTAAATCGGTCATTAACCAATGCTGTGTTGCCAACATGCCTCCTTACCACTTAAAGAAACTGTTTCGCTGCAGGGCATGTGCCACCGTCAGTACGCCCTTCTTATTCTTTTTACGGCAGCTAGCATCCATTGCGTTTACTGCCTCTTAGTACACCGCTCTCGCGGTAGCAGAATAAACAGGTACAGGAGCTGTAGCGCAAGAGGGAACTGTCCGCTACTAGTTAATCAATTGCAGATGGTGTTGTTCTCTCTGACAGTTTTTTTTAAAGGGTGGGTAAATATACTTGGGTGGCAACTAATATACTTGGGCAGCCCATCCAAGTATACTCTATGTGTAAAGTAGAAAATGACTTGATCTGCAAACGGCATAAATATTTCATTTTTCTTTAATATTTTAAGTTAGAATATTTTTAAGTAAAATCTTTTACAGTTTCAGAAAAAAAACCTAAAAAAATAAAAAAGGAAAAGAGCTTGAGGCAAAAAGTGTTGGCGCCCTGCATGGGCAGTACACCCCCTTTGGCAATGATCAAACCTTGAAAAGACTTATTTTTTAGCCTTTCAGTATTTGTTTGGGGGATTTATTTATTTTTTGCCTATTTTTTCATGGATTAGTCTTTTATGTTCACGAGATCTCTTGCATACACTGCTCTTTTGAGGTTTATTCACAGATTTTCAATAATGTTTAGGTCAGTTAACTGTGAGGGTCATGCCAGAACCTTCAGCTTGCTCTTCTTGAGGTAGTCCATTGTGGATTTTTGGGCGTGTTTGGAATCTTTGTCTTCTCTTTATCTTCACCTTTTTTCACAGATGGTGCGCTGTTTGCTTTCAGAATTTGCTGGTATTTATTAAGTCTATTTCTTTCATCCATCCAAACAAGTGAAATGTTCCCTGTGCAATTGGGTCCAGCACAACAAAGGATCGATTCATGATCGATTCATCCGCATGCTTAACAATTTGAGAAGTGCTTTTTTTAATGAGATTCTGCACCATTTTTTCTCCAAACATACAGTATAGTACTGTTGCTCATTGTAGCCAAAAAGCTACATTTACTTTATCAGTCCAAAGTACCTGTTTTTAAAATGTATCAGTCTTGGTTAGATGTTCTTTTGCAAACTTCTGCTATTACATTTCGTGGTGAGGAACTATGAAGTCATGAATGTCATATTTGTTTAGAGCGAGAAAAAAAATAGTGAAAGGTTTGGAATTTGCCTTTTTATCAGTCCTACAAGCAGTTTTCTTAGAAAGTGTTCTTGGTCCTCCAACTTAATCGCCATTTCCTAATTGCCCAGGAAATTGAAAAGGCAACAATGGTCTTAACTGATAGGCAGCTGCTTAAAGGAGCCCATGCCTGCTGATTGTTTGGACAAGGTTTGAGGAGTCACACTATTTATAAGACTTTGACATTTGCATCACCTGGCCTTTCCTAACAATGATTGTGAACAAGCCATCTCTCTAATGAGCTCATTAAGGTCTAAACTTGATAAACATTATCTGAGAGCTTAAATCTCTCGAGGTGCCCAAATATTTGCATGTTACTCCTTTTCTTTTTATTTCAGACTGAAGAAGCTACTTGGATGAATAGTGAAACCTTTCTACCTACTAAGAAAGAAGTTGAAAGTTTGTTTTCTACTTACGTTTCACAGTAACAACAGAAAGATGCAGAAAGATTTGTCTTGCCACTGTACTTGGTTCTATTGCTTCTCCACTGTCCAAGTAGACATGGATATGTGAACAATGTTTAACCTACTGCATCAGCTGTAATGAGATTTTAACAATGGTTTGATGGATGAGATATCTTGTGTACTCCAATGGATGATCAAGTCTCATTTGTATCACAGCCAACACAGACAAGTAGGTTTTTGCAAAACACTGTATCAGGTCCAATTCAGTTAAGGGGTAAGGGTCTTGCTCAAGGGCCCAAGAGTAGCAGTCTAACAATTATAGGGTTAAATTTCACAACTAGGCAGCATGATAGTGCAGTGGGTAGAATTGTTGCCTCTAAACAGATCCAGGTTCCTGGGTCAGCTTACCTACTGTATATATTACTATTTGTGTAAAGTTTTCAATGTTCTCCTACGTTCTCCAGTTTCCTTGGTTCCTTCCATCCTAGGTGTAAATTTGTGTACTGTACATGGTGCCCTGTGATAGACTGGCATCCCATCCAGGGTAGATTTCTATCATCATGTTTTCTAGCATCCAATATGACCCTGACCATTATAAAATGGTTAATCAACTTTACAATTTTTTCTTCAGTCCAACACAGTTTGGTGATTCTTCTCCTCAAACACAGCTGATTTAACTAATCTGTTAATTACTAGGTTCAGTAGGTGTGTTTAGGTGTTGCTGAATTACAGACTGTCCTGGTCAGTCCTGGCCCTCCAGGACTGGATTTGAAGACCCCTGCTCTAGAGGATAGACTGGAGTTTAGGGTTTGCATTCCAAGTCCATGATGGTTGTGTTCTCCTCATCATGTAGTTCCTTGAATGAATGATTTCCATCATGTACAATCATGACACTCAGGGGCTTGTTTCAGTTCTTAGAGCAATCTATCAATCACCTTAAGGGGTTTAAGAAGATAAACAAACTCTCAGTTTTATTCTCAGTCAGGTTGTCCTTGACATTATTCTTTAAATCCTTGATTGTTATTTGGGTAATGTGTATGTTGCAGGCAGGAGAAAAGATGAAAGTTGTTGAATCAAAGACAATAGACAGTTGTTGCGCAATCATTTGTGAAAGATACAAATCGACATCTGGTTGGCAACGTTGCAGCCTGAAGGGTTAAGATTAAAACGCTCAAGCGAGTTGGCAACCTCATCGTCAGGTGATTCCTAAAATGTTTTATGAGATACATGGCAGAACTGTAACTGGCTAGCATACCTCATGCCATTCTTATTAAAGATGGATGGAGCTTTTGAAATTCAGTGCAAACATGCCCACTTTATTAGAACCAAAATTGTCCATTTGCCTAGTGCAGTGATGAAGTCTCATTATCACATTAAAGATTAAAAGATGATGTTGGTCATGTCGCCACTACCATACAGTGTGCAACACATGCTGAGAAGTGTATACATGCAGTTGCCTCTTTATTGACTGTTTTGCTTCCATTGCTATAATAGCCACCACGACCGTCCTTGGAAATTATAGAAGTGGTTTATCCTGGCTACTTGCCATTTTTCCATTAGGAGCTCACCATGATTAGAGCCTAAAGAAAGAAAGTAGTAGTTTGACCACAAAGCGCCTTGAATTCAAAAAGGATTTTACATTTGTCACTGTGTCCTTTTTTTTACTATTTTAATTACTAGGCTAACACATTTTTTATTATAATTAATCAATAAACGGTACAGTTTGGATTCCAGTTCATTCCATTAGTGGTGCAACACATTGCCACTTTATTTATTGATGGTTTGCATGGGCTAAATCTACCCTATTTTGAACTATCACGACACCACCATGTTAAAGGAGGTTAAGCAGCCCCTGAGCTTGCTGAGAACGGTGGCACCAAAGGGTGAAGAGCAAACCTTATGACCATGATGAAAGCAAAAGACATACTGTACCACTGCTCACGGTTTGATCTGGAGATCTGCCACAACCATCATCCAGAAGACAAACTAAACAATTACTAAAAAACTAAATAAACCCAAGTTGCATGACTTCTATTGTTTCTGGATCTGAATTTACTTACAACACATTATCTGTTTAATTGGAGTGATTATATATCCTGAAGCACATTGTTCTATATTTATACACATGACATACTGATGCTCACCTGGTGTTCTATCAGTGTGTGTCATTCCCCTCTGACGTCTAATCATGGACCAACAGACGGAAGGTCCCCAGGTATTCCACGATCCACCTGCTCTCTGACCCTCATCAGTGTAAACATCAAGGACCCCGACCTAGTTTCTGTCTTCCATCTACCATTCCACACCCATCTCACACATACACACCATAGTTCCACTGTGAAAATTATTAATTCATAGTATACCTACACCTTAATCTAACCCTGACCGTATACTTACAGTAGTAAGCAAGATAGCATTTTTGGTTCCTTTTTATAAGAAATAAAAGCTGGAGTTTTTGTACATCAGTAGTGTTCCTCATGGGGACCAGCTGAATGTCACATCAAGGTCAAGATATCTGAATATTCCTAACTTTAAATTAACACAAGATATAAAAAAAATAAATAAAAAAAGAAGTGCCCGAAGATTTTCTAAATCTGCTTTTTTTCAAGTCCATGTTAAATATTGCAAAAAAAAAAAAAAAAAAAAGGAATAGTAATCAGCTAAAACAATAAACAATAAAGTTTTGTTTAAAACACAAGAGAGCACACCCACTCTTATCCAAATTGTCTTGTATTTATGCGAAGAATATGTCACACATTTCACGTCTGTTGTGTTAGTGTAGGGGGGGGGGGGGGTTAACGTCACGATATTTACAATACATACTGTAGTTTGCTATTTGTAGATTGCATAGGCTGTGTTATTGAAACTGTCTGCATTTTCACCGAGAACATATCACATGTTCAGCACTTAATTTGTGTTAAAGTGTACAGGTGGTGTTATTCCAAAGTCCTACATTTTGAACTGAGAATATTTAACACATTCAATTGTTCTCCAGGTGGGAGCTACTTACTTCTGCTGTTTCTGTGTGGGATGTGTTGGATTATAGGTTCTTGCCAATTACATTAGCATAATAATTAGACGAACGTTCCAGAAAGAAGGTGACGCTTGTGTTAAATAGGGATTGGCAGGAGTTTGGGTTGTAAAGTGTGCCCAGAGTCCAACGCGATAGTCTTGAGATGAGAATAATTACAGACTTAAGCTGTATGCACAGAAAAGTGTAACATTATAAGAATGTGATAGTGAAAGATGAGCGAGAGTGGAAAGTAGGATAGAGTTGATTCGATTACTTCAAGCACTAGTCAAAATTTGTTCTCATCATCAGTTTACAGATTGAAAAGGAGTTAGATGTCTGGCTGGAATAAACATAACATTTCCAAAAGTGGGACAACTGAGACTGAACAGACCTTACTTTTCAGACAGCAAGATCACTATAAGCAGAGCTCCACCCACATAGTACAACATTTCATTTGGGGAAAGGGAGCATGTTGCAAACAGTTGCAAAGGGAGTCGTGTCTAGGATCCCCTGTATTCTTCCTGAGAGCTTGGGGCACCAAAACAATCAGTGAGGCAATTTTCCAGTCCTGGTTGAAATGACAGAACTCATCGTAGCAGCAACTTGAGATTCCCTGGAGAAATAGTGGCACTTTCTGGTACTTTCGCCACCATTGCCCGGGTTCAATTCACGGTCAGGGAAGCAACACCAGCCATTGGGGGTTGTACAAGTAAGTGCACTCTCAGTGCCGGTCCCAAGTCCGGATACATTGGAGAGGGTTGAGTCAGGAAGAGCATCCAGCATAAAATCTGTCCCAAGTTAAATATGTGAATCCAGTGATCCATCATGGTGACCCTAAATATTAGCGGCTAAAAGAGAAAATTAAATATCATGATTAGATTACAAAATTGTCGACCTAACAAGCAGTGGATGTGTCGACCTTACATGGAAGTACCATGGGACTTTTAATATGTTTCCATGTTTTATTAAGGGTATGTTCAGACCTGGTCCGATTGAGCCCTCAAAACAAACCGACAACAATTAGTCAGCATTTTTTGCACATACTGTTTGTGAATATTTTAAACAAACTCAGATCTTTTAGAAACAAACCGAACTGAGACCACCTTTGGATGTATGCTTAACCTGTGCATAATGAACCCCATGTGCTCCTGGTTTGCGTTGCCTTTCCTGACGGATTGTTTTAGGCCTCTGCTCTTGCCGAAAAAATATTATTTCTATCCAAAAAAATAAATTATCCATCTTTAAGTAATAATTAATCATTGGAAAAAAATGGAACAATATAACAAACCAGATAAACACAGGAAGCAAATCTGCTTTATTTATTTATAAAACGCATTAAAATTGTTAAAATATAGTACAGCATAAATAATATAGAATATGTGTGATAAAGTGTTAAGTGAGATTTATGTAATAATATGCAGTATAGTACAGGAGTATAGTATATATTATTAATAGCTCATAAATGCAATAAGGTGTGGTATGAGTAAATTATAATATAAAAAATGAAGATTTTAACTAACGACAGATGAAACTACACATAAATCCCTAATGGGTAAGTAATGTGAACATTATCATGCTTCTAATCCAGAGAAAACACAACTCCCCCGTTTACTAATTTGTTTACACACCAGTTTTGCCAGGGCCAGTATGGCAATGAAATTACCCATGGCTTCTGGCTCACAATCCAAAGCTGAAAAGGTCTGAGCGCTCCAGAGAACCTAAAAAGGGGAAAACAGAAAGGGGACTGAGGCCACATTAGAGTCAGGAAACAGGAAAAGATCTGATTCCTCTTTCAAATGACTTCACACAGTGAACACAAAAAGAAATTAGTTTATTTTCCGTTGGTCCACTTTAAGAGGACCAAATCTGGTTCATTTAAAAACTACTATATGTAAAAACACCTGTTACTCTTAGGGATTTTTCCTTCTCTTTTTTCTGAGTTGATGAGTTTCCTGATGGGAACAGGTTGAAAAGGTCGACCTAGACTCTGTTCCTAGCCACAGTGACATAATCTCACTAGTGGGTCCTGGGTCTTCCTGGAGTTTTGTTCTACTGGGAGACCAGACCATCAGACCATCTCAAATGGTTCATCCTGATTAGGAAGAGCAGTGACTTCCTATTGGCCAAACTGTCCTGCAGAGGAACCTCATACCTGCTATTTGTAGTCATGACAGTTATAGCTTATGACCACAGATGAGGACAGGTCACCTAGGCAATGTAGATTGGTTGGTACCTCACTTTAACACTGTGGCAATTTACCTGATCTATTTGTTGATCTTAGGCTCTCTTTTTCTCGCTGCAAATACAAGAAATGTTTCCACTAGGCACCTAACAGGAGATACTTCTCCAACAAGCTGCATCTTGATATCCTTGGTTAGAACCACAAAAAGAGTTGAAAACAGGACATCCTTGAGTGAGTCTGACATCCATATTAAATGGTTGCATCTTAATGGCAATAATAAGCACACAACCCTCACTATGTTCAAAGGCATTTTTCAAAACCATACATACACAGGACTAGCAACCCCCCATGAGCCTTTATAAGTTTTTTCAAGTGTAAAGAGCTGGTCCACTCTTCCATGGTCTGGGCAGAACCTCCATTGTTCTTCTTGTGTCCTAGGTTAAACACTGGCGTCTTTCCATAATGTTAAACCTAGGACTCAAAAAGAACAGTAGCAGTTGAACATTGGGGTCTTTCCACAAGTCTGGCTCATCCTCTGGTCCCCTACCAAATAGGGATCATCCCAATTGGTCAGCCCAAGGGTACTGTCCTAGATCTTCATGAAACCATGAAGATGTATGTATTAGGTGGGAACTGAACAGCACCACCTCAATTAAAATGGGGACAAACATTCAACCTTCTCCTGCACAAATTTATACCATTGTCATTAAGATTAGCAGAGGGATGAGCCTCAGCCACAAAAAGGCCATTTCTCCCCTTCAGGGAAGGTACGCCCACTGGTGTAAGGAACTTCTTAAATGCTACTGCTACTTTACTCTCTCAGCAGTTGTTCCACAAGAGGTCGACACTCTTCTGTACTCGATCATGCATGTCTTTTGCATGTCTTGTGTCCTTCTCCTGAGGCACTGAATGTTTTTTTCCTTAGAAATGAATAGTCAGCATTTTTCTTTACCATGTTGCCCAAAACATGGATATGAAAACTTCATGACAAGTAAGACTGAGGCAAGGTGCTCTGATAATAAGTGCAAGGTTTTTTATCTACATTCCATGACATAGACATCACTCAAGTTTAGATCCAAGAGATCATTTCTCCCAATCATACACTGTTTGGTCAGCAGGATTAACCCTTTGGATACCCGCATTACCTCCCCCATGGAGGCTGAACTGAACTCCTTCCTGATACTTAAAACAAGTCTGTTGTCTGCTGGGAAAAACTCTAGCTCAGCTGGGGAGTGTAAAGCTGCTATCACACAAGTTTCATGTAAAGCTGCTATCACACATGCTCCACTGTTGGCCCTGAGTCTTTATCATCATTCCAAAATTGATTATCCAATGCTTCCTCAACTGTGTAATGTAACATTCTAAGAGGCATGATAAATGTTTAAGAGAAAAAGGAGTGTGTGGAGGAAGTGTGAAAAAGTACTGTAGCAGAAGACAAGATTCAGAGTAATGGTATGTTGGACAAATGTAGGAAGTGGTTCTTCCTGAGAAGAGATACAGTGATAAGGATTGGAAGGAGGCCATCTTTGACAGGTGTCAAGGATGAGGGACAATGTACTTTTTGCATGCAGTTCAAGATCTCAATCTGACAAGGAATTGTCCCTTTGAATTGGCCTGACACCAGATAATATGTCAGTCAGCAAGACAGACAGATATATACAGATGGAATGATAAAGAAAAGAAGATGGAACAGCAGAACATGTCTATGATCCATATCTGAATCCTTTGGGGTGAAGCCCGAGGCTTTGTCTGTGGGTTTCAGAAATCTTCCTCCAGTGTGCTATTCTTGCGATACTGCAGTTCGAAGCATCTGTTGCTATACTTCTTTTCAGCTTTAAAAAAGAAGGTTCAAAAGACCACTGTTCAAAAAGACCATTGTAATTGTAGAAAACAGTATAAAGGGAAGCCTTAGAGAATACTGTACCACCACGATAAAATGATGTTCAAGAAGAATCAGAATAATGGCACTGGATACCAACTGTCCGAGCAGCTTTACATATGGAACTATGAAGTTGTTTGCACAGTTCCTGTTTGCCAACCCTGACACGTGGTTAGTCAAAAAATAATAATAAAAAAATAAATAAATCTAAAGAAGAGTTATGTGTTCACAGCCCATGTTCTCTTGGCTGATTAAACAGTCTTTTGATCTGATCAAACGGTGTGTTTGATGACGACAGCCAAACAGTGCGTGAAAGAGAGTGAAAGAGATGAAACTTGACTTAGATTGATTTGGGGAATGAAAGAGATGAAAGATACTATAATCAGGGACCATTTCAACACATTTATGTGTATGCCAGGTGCGTACACAGACACATAGGGTCTGTACACTCTCACTCATTCTTCTCATGTCTTTTTTTGGCTCTCACAAAGTACTTTCTCACTTATTTTCTTCCTCTCACATACTTTCTTCGCAGTCCTTCCACCAAAAACGGGGTGAAAGCAATGCCAAAGCCAAGACATCCTGTTTTAAATTTAACCCTTAAACCCAGCGTCAGAACATAGACGCAAAAAACGCAAACACATACACACTGGTGATCATCGGCAATATCATAAATAGCTGTAATGAGGAAATAATTCATAGGCGACTTGATGTTATTTGCATTTTGCTGCAGTTGAAAGGGTCGACGTGACCTTGCTCTACTTCTTTCGGATTTCAGATGTAGGCTGAAAACTTATTAGGACTCATTATATATGCATGCTTATGGTTTTACCTTATAAATCAGTGAGGCCTGCTCTACTTTTAGCCATCTAATATACATTTAATTATATATTAAATCCAGTCGTGGTTTCTTAGCCAGATTCTTCACATATTCTATCTATCTACAGTATATACAATCTCATTTGGATCTAAAGCGATTTTTACGAAGATTGCTAGTTATCTAAAAAAAAAATGTTTATTTTTTTTTAAAAAAGACACCTTATTTTAACGTCAGCAAACGTATTGGCGGGGTATTACTTTTGCAGATGTTAGCGATCTCTAATTCAAGCTAATTCAGTTTTCCGGGGCCAAGAATCAACTATGGATTTTTGCTCTCCTGTTTTGTGAAGCAAACTTTCAATCAGTCATGGGTGATTAGCAGGACCACTTGCTAGCATGCAATCCAATATGTAGATACCGATACCTAGTTAGGACTAAGAAATTAGTTAGTGTTTTCATGCATTTTACTCAACCAATTTTGCTCTACCATATGCTTCAAGTGTGTAGTAGCTACAGTAGCAGATGTTAGGATGGTAACCATGGGCTATGGAAGCTAGCTACTGTATATTTCCCTCATCTACATACTGTAGCTAGAATCATATATGATATGTGCTACATGATTAAACTCGATGCAAATATTTTATGTCACTCTAAATATTCAAATGTATTTCCATCTTTTGATAATACTTTTGTATGTCACTGCCCTCATACACTCTTTTAATGCTCCAGCTGGTGTGTAACTTTGCTGCAGTCAAAATGCATTTTGCTGTAAATGCATTTGAGCGTTTTGCATGTTTTGATTGATGCCTTCACGCAGCTGTAAATGTGTGTTAATTTCAACCGGATTACGCAAATATTCTTTCTCTTCACTTAAGGAAAAGAAAAAAAAATTGGCAGAGCCTCGTGCCAGCGCGCTCCGGCTGCAATACACCTGTGTAGTAATTCGCCCTCAAACTAAAAGCTGTTTATAGCTGATTTTGCGTGAGGCGTGAGAGCATGTGAAAATGAGTGACTGCGTGAGTTACACGCTCAATGCATGAGAGTTGGCAGCACTGCATACTCATATTTTTGTTTTATGAGCCCTTGAGTAATGAGTATTACAGGGACCTGGGCTAAGGCTTTTCAAAGCATAAATTCATCCATCTAGGAACCTCTGTAGTCCAATTAGGGACCGTGGAGGCCAATGGTGACCATTGGAGACCGTTGTATTTATTCCTATTTGTACGACCGTGGTAGGACCTCATTCACACACGCATTCACACACTACGGCCAATTTCGTAACGCGAAAGTTAGCCTAATCTGCATGTCTTTGGACTATGAGAGGAAACTAGAGAACCCAGAGGAAACCACCTAAGCACGGGGAGACATGCACACAGACCCAACGAGGGGATTGAACCTGGAGGTGCAAGGTGACAGTGCTAACCACTAAGCCACCGTGCCACCATATATTACATAACACTCCCTTCTGTACATATCCAAATCATGTTACACTGAAATTATCCTGCCAGTTGCTGATGTTTGTTTAGTGTGACTGATTTTGTATTCGCAGTAATATCGTTAGTGGCTCAGTTATCGATTTCCTTCATGTCATTTTAAAAATGAGACCTAGCTCGGATAGAGCATCTGATATGAAAGTGAATCCCAACTCTGATGGGTTCCGTCTGACAGATTGGCCTTTTAAAGTTATTGATTCAGTGTGGTGTTGCCATGGTGACAGCCTTACTGTAATTACCTTTGTTTGCCAGCGTGTACAGGGAATTTGTGTTAATTTATTTAATAATCAGTGTCTGTGTGGTGGTGGTTCATAACTTATTCAGTGTGAGTCTGCATACATGAAGGAGTGTGACAGGCTCCTGTGAGCATGTGTGCACATCAGGGCCAAGAGGATTAAATATTCAGTTCAAGATTTTCTAATATGTATTATTATTTATCATTTGCACATAACATATATGGACATTAAAAAAAAATTTGCTCAGAAAATGGCTACTGATGTAAAACACTTTATTCTCTTAACGGCTTCATTGTTTTGTGTCTCACAGTTGATGCAGCAGCAGGCGGCCATAATGGCTGCGTCTCACGGTGGCTACCTGGCCCCCAGCATGGCATTTCCGGCTACACAGATCCACCAGGTGGGGGCGATCAACATGAACGGCTTGCCGCCCACTCCCATGACTCCAGTGTCAGGTCAGTTAGAGTCACTGCTACACATTTACACCTCGTATTAGTGATGGGGAAACTGGATAATCCTGACTCACATCCATCAAGGACCTTTAATTATAGCAATACTGATGCCTTTAGACACCTACATGTGTTTTGCAACCAGAAAATATTAACGTTATAAAGCATTTGTCATTAAATTGTGTGTGCGGCCAGTAAGGTATTTCCAGTACTTCTGACAAAGCTTGAAAAACTATACAGCAAAGTCAAGAAACATATGAAGAATGACTCAAAACTAGCAGATCATCTATTGTAGTTTCTTCAATCACATGCATTAATGTAAATAGTTGGAGTTATCTCATCAAACCAGAGACTAGACCCAGGACTAGACCCAGTATTGCCATCAGGCTTTCCTAGCTTTTTATTTTGGAACCGACAAAGAAATATGAGCTCAGTCTTGCATTAAATTACTAGAAAAATGATGTGAGTTACCCCGTCTCTTCTGTCCTCATTCTTATGGCTGCATTGTTAGCCACAGATCACATGACTCCAAAATTGAGTTTTCTTGGCTGCGTGTTTTCTTGTCCTGCCTCATTTCACAAGGAGTTTTCAAATACAGTATGATTGTTGTAATATGTAACTTTCTGACCAAATGTAAATAAAACCTGCCTAGTGAAAATAGTTACCAAGCATAAATGGGAAACACCGCACAAAAAAAGGGAATCAGTTTCCATTAGCAGCTCATTTCAATCCGCCATTAGTACTTGAGTGTTTTTTTTTCCTTTCTTTTTCTTTTTCTTTAGAAACGCATCAGTTACACCAAACCTCTGCTTTCCTTTTGTTAAATATTGTTTTGTACTAACCGGTTCAAAAAAAAAAAAAGAGTGATCATTCTTCATTCAAAGAAAGAAGAAACAAGATTTACTTTCACTTTTAACAGCAGAAAACGAATTTGTGAACAGACGACTCCGTAGACACCTAATGAGGAAAGTAAAGGTTTCCAAAATAAATAAAAATGCTAAAATGCTCCAGTAACTCTGTGCACCCCAGCAGTGTTTCCCGTGTTGTTCTGCTTACTGTACAGTATGATTAAATGTGCGTTTGATAATCCGAGCTGCACATCAATACCCGATCCTACTCTGGTTTAGAGTCAGATAAGCAGTGCATGCCAGCTGAAAGAGGCAGATCCAGACTCATTTGCGGTGGCTACTGAGACTGAGTTTGAACATAACATAAAGACCTCCCCAGTGCTCCTGTAGATCGATCTAGCATCGCTATGAAGAGCCTCCGTGTTAGTTCATATGAGAACATTTTAAGAATCACTATGTCTGAATAGTTTTTTTTTTTACACAATTATATTATTTTATTAATGGTTTATACATTCATTAAACCAGATTATTTATTTTTATTAACAATCATGCTAAGGCACAGTATAAATCAACTGTGCTTGGTACGAGTACTCACTCAAACACCCGAAACAAGTGCTTTTATTTCGTATGACCGGTCAGCTTGTTAAAAAACGAAGAGCCCTCCCACTCTCCCTATTTCTTTTTTTTTTTACAGACCACACTGTCTCTCTCCACTGTCCTACAACTGCCCATTTTTCTTTTTTTATCTTTACCTCTCTCTCTCTCTCTGTCTCCCTCCCCCTCTACATGTCCTCAATCCCTGATTACTGAACTCAAACCCGTGCGTGTTCAAGTAGCTCTTGTGCGCCCACTTGACGTGATTGCAAAAATTAGTCGAGGAAGTAGAATCGGCGGTTGCTGCGCATTGGCTTGCCACATTAACAGAGCGCTAAATCGCGGCAGCTCGGCTAGCACAGCGTACCTACCAGGAGCCCAGTGTGTGGAGGGGCTAATCAGGAGCGAAAAGGTCACTTCTTAAAGGTCTCGAATGGTTTTCCAAATCTGTGTTAAGCCACATGTTAAATTCTTTTTTAAGCCGTTTTTTTTTTTCCTCCGCTGATTGATATTAAGTTTGGCAGATTATTAAGACTGCACCATTTGAAAATGAAGGCTTATGTGGATGTGGATCAATACCGTTCTATTTAATCAGCAGCAGCGGCTTGGATCAAAGCATTAAAAAGTCTATAAGGTGAGGGTTTTTTTTTATGTGATCGAAAATGTCAGCCAGCGTTTTTTAGCCATCATGTAATCTAGGTGCTAATAAGAAAAGCTGTCTTTTGCTTCTTTGAAAGCCAGGAGTGTTTAAATCCCTCCTCTTTTTTTCAGCATTGAAAAGCCTTAGAGAAGTTCACCAATGCAGGTTCTTCTTATTTAGGACACTATTGCACGGAACAGAAAAGTCTTTAATACACACCTCACATAGAATATTGTACAGTATGAGCACCTCTGCATAGAATTGAAGAAACCGTGTAACAGCAGAATGGAGCAGATCGGCTTTCTCAGCCCTCAGTGCTAATCAGTGCCAGTGACTGGAACACATGGTAAGTTCCCATCGATTTATGCCAATCAATAACATGGAAAACAGGCAGCTATGGCATCTGCATTTCACATGGCTATCAATGTTTCCAACCGCAGGAGATTAATGAGCGGGATCCATAGAGATGAACAGACATTGGAGATGCGAGGAAGATAATTATTTGTTTACTTGCCTCATTCTGTCTTTCTTTCTTTCTTTGATTATCTATCATCGTAACTGATGGGCAGTCACATTATTAGACCTATGACTTCATGCCGACAGTCATGGATATGAGGGGAAGCTGCACTATTCAGCCCTAACATTATAACCATCCATCTATCCATCTAGGAACTTCTGTAGTACAACTAGGGACCATGGAGACATTTGTATTTATTCCCATTTGTACGACCGTTGGCAGGCCCTCTGGTCAACACTTACACATTTTCTATGGGCAATTTGGAAATGCCATTTAGCCAATTTTGCCTGTGTTTGGACTGTGAGAAGGAACTTCAGAACCTGGAAGGAACCCACCAAACTCCATGCACTGCACACAGATCTGATGCGGGAATCGAACTCAGGACCTAGAAGTGCAAGGCAACAGTGCTAACCACTAGGCCATCATAGCATTTTGACCACCCATCCAATATTAAGGACAGTAGGTCCCCACTTTTGCCACCAAAACACTGATGCGCTGTGTGTTCTGACACATTTCTGCTCTTTTATTGAATCGGACTACACGGGCCAGCCCTCACTCCACATAAGCATCAGTGAGCATTGTCGCCGGTACACCGGATTTCCTTCCCTGGAGCACTTTCGGTAAGTCCTGACCACTGTGAACCAGGAACATCCCACAAGACCAGCCAGTTTTGGAGTTGCTCTGACTCAGTCATCTAGTCATCACAATTTGGCCTTTGTCAAAGTCACTCAAATTCTTACACTTGCCTGTTTTTTTGCATCCAACAAATCACCTCCAGGAAAAAAGGTTCACTTGCTGCCTAATATATCCCACCCACTTTTAGGTGCCATTGTAATGAGATATTGTAACTCTAGCTACTGTGATAAGGGCCAATCATGTTGTACATGATAATAGCCAAATTTTTCTTATCAGTAGGTCCTTTCATTTTTCATAGATACATAATATGAATATATTAGTTGTATCTGCAGTAGAAGATTTCTACTTCTTTTTTAAAGAAGCAAACAGAAAGTAAGTGGGTCGGTTCATGTCCATTCACACCCACAGATGAAATTGTTCATATTAAATATTGACTTGATCTTTGAAACATTTAAAAATCCAATTTTGGTTTTTTTTCTTCGAATTGGTTCACGCGTTTTTTTGTTTGTTTGTTTTTTTTTTGAGTGCTTTCTGAACGGAAGATTTTCTAACGATATAATCACTGTACAGGTTATCACCGAGAGCTGTCCTACTGTATGTTTGCAAAATTCTGCCAAGTTAGCAGACTACTGTAACATGGGTGTGATCTCAAAGTAAATGTGTAAGCAAGCTCTGTTCAGAGCCGCTCAGTCTGAACGAGACACAGTGTTAAATCCTGATGATTACGCACAGGAACAGGCCTGTCACTCATTAGCATATTTACAAACACACACACACACACGGGCGGACGGACGGACACGCGGCGAGCACTGTGTGTGCTTAGAAGCCCTACAGTAAGTACACTTTGTTTAGTGCAGACTCAGCAGTATCAGCCAGTGTCAGCATGAATAACTCGGTGAGGAATCACGGCGGTGGTGTGTTGGAGGCAGGGCTGTACGAAACCCTTTGA
Source organism: Dinotopterus cunningtoni (assembly GCA_028565755.1). Taxonomy (NCBI): domain Eukaryota; kingdom Metazoa; phylum Chordata; class Actinopteri; order Siluriformes; family Clariidae; genus Dinotopterus; species Dinotopterus cunningtoni. The sequence goes on from JAOTRS010000022.1 coordinate 6,196,112, forward strand.
AAATGGTATCGATGGCTGAATGCTGAATACACTCCGGAATGTATTCTGTAACGTATTCCGTTAAAATACATGAAAAGAGTTACCGTGGGGCACATTTTCAATACAACTGTGCTGCATCATCAATATAGCTGAAGTCACGCTGTCCTTCTGTGATACTGCTTAGCAGTTTGCTTTGTGCAATGCGTCATGATGGTTGCTTACTTCTTTTTTTTTCATAGAATAGGATCAGAGAGCCTAAAAAATCCACTTGTTTAAAGTTGCTTGGCTTATTATAATATATTATCACGGATATGATATTCACTTAAGGGTTGTGCAACAGGAATAGAATAGAGAAGCACTTCTCTTACCATGTAGGAAATTCCTGCAGAATAAATAAACACAGCCAGGAGTCTAGAAAGAGAGCGAAAGTTGGCTGTGATCTCTGGGTGGGTGGGATGTCAATAGTCTTTCTCTTGTCAATCATCCATGCCTGAGCTAATGTACTGTACACCACTAAGAAGTTTGGTGCTTTCCATCAAGTAGGTTCATGTAGCATGAGCAAAAGTTTGACTGGCTTCACCTTCACACTGCGTGGTTGAAGGTAAAGACTATTTAGCGGGTAGGAATGGGTACTAGGATATACTAGTTACTCTATATACAGAGTTATACGTATTGAACAAAAACATTACAAAGTAAAAGTAAGAATATTATAAGGGGCATTTGAAAAAATGTTTTGCACAGTATAATGCTGTGGCAATGTTAAAGAGATGGTTTGGGTTTTGTCTTAAATTAAAATAGAAGTGTGTAAAAATATGTTACAATAGGTCTAAATGTTTCTCTTTTGCACACAGACCATGAGGTTTTTCAGAGTGAATTCAATGCAAGTAAACAGCACTAAATTCCACAACCCTTGTTCCATGCAAAAATGCATTCCGAAGTTCAGCTGATACTTTTGCAGGTCCTTAGTTGGTACTGTATAGTTCAAAGTTTTGGTGTATTAAATACAAATCTACTGTAACTCTTTTCCTTTTACTGGAACTTTTTTTTACTAAACTTTTCTTTACCACAATTTATCAGCTTCATATGAGATTTTTGCACAAAAAGAGGGTTGTTGAACTTACGTACATTGTAGAGCAGGGAAATTTATCTGTTGTAACTATACTCATATGCGCTTCTGTTTTGATTTAAGACAATAAATATAAAATATATATCCCTTTAATTTGGCAATGTTATCGGCACTGGAACACCTTACTTAGCTGAAATGTCGATGAACCAACATTCGAATAATGGAATAATGACGTTGGAATACGACCCTAGCATCATACTGCAAATATAGTAGAACTTCAAAACAATATTTATTAATGGCTGTTTTTTTTCTCTCAACTGAAATAAATCCATGAAATGCTCCTCCTGCAAAGAGCCCACCAGGGAACCTGCTGTTAAGCCTAGTAAATGCACATATAGTATATTGCTTTGTCAGACCAGGAGTACCACATAATACCTCCTTCAAGTTAAACAGAACACTAGACAAATTTACAAAATCAATATGTTGGAAAGCAATCAAAAGGCAAAGGAAATCCGCTTAATACAGTATGCTAATGTGGCTGTGCTAATAATATGCTAGTTTAGTTGTGTAACAGTACAGTACTATAGGTACTCAG
>JAOTRS010000022.1:6197851-6208426 GCA_028565755.1 Dinotopterus cunningtoni
TGTAACAGTACAGTACTATAGGTACTCAGCTGTTGTGTTTATGCCATTCTCCAATCTGGATTTTTTAATAATTTTATAAACTGCCAAAAAACAGTATTGGTCCAAAAAAATTTTTATGTTATACATATAATTCCAAAAATGTGTGCTAGCCAAAGAAGCTACTTCTGAAGTTTATGCAACAGGGAAGTGTTCAATCTTATTTCCCTAAAAATTTTAAGTTGCTAATTTCAGCTGTTTTAAAAAGATGATTTTACATGTCCCCCCAAAAAGTGGCCATTTTTCAGCGTTATACTGTCTCGCTTCAAACAATAATAATTTAAAATGCTAATTATTCATATTTCTTTGAGTGTTGATACTAAAATTGGTGTACGCTTTTAGAAGCATATGACCTGTAAAAAGTAAGTTTAAGCATTTCATGTAAAATTAAGGATTCCACCCCCTCGCAAAAAAAAAATCTGTAGTGTCCGTAACCATATCAAATTCATGTAGCAATATTTTAGCAATTTTGCACTTTCGAATAATACACTTTTTAGGTTTATGTCTTTTCATGTGAAGTCTAAATTGGCCAAGTTTCATCTGAATGACAATTAAGATCATTAAAAGATTTGAATTCAGAAAAGTAACAGACACTACGTAAAAGTGAAATACAATTGTAATTAGCAAATGTGTTTTTTTTTTTGTCTAATAAAAATATAAATGTGTATGCATATTTATGAATAGGAATATCTAGAAGCATTAAGCATTATGAAAAATTGTGTTGTATGACCCTACCTGAAAATTCACTTTTTCTCCTAGGGGAGACACTTTTTAGCCCAACCTTACAGGATGTACAGTAATGCATGGCATAAATACAATACGTTAGCGTTGACATTCTGTTGTTTTTAGGTTGTCTTTGAAACATTGTTTCGGGGTCACTCGTTCAACGTTTATCATCTTATCAAAATCATTTTATCAAAGTCATTCTAACTTTCGAGAACAACATAGGTCTGATGTTGTGTTTTAGATGGATGATGTTAAAAAAAACTAATTACAACTATGTGACAATGTCATCCAGTGTTAAGGTTCCTGCTGGGCAGCGTTCAGGAGGGCGTAACACGCAAGACGTGACTTTATAACGATGGTCTATCTGGGTTTAAAATGAAGGGAAGATAGAACTTTATAATGCTAAGGTCGGGAAAGGTCAAAATCAAGAACTGACACTGTAATTATAGAAAAAAATTAGGTCCAGGTGAATACAATCAGGGAAAAATTATTACCACGAGGGAGCCTTGCCGAAATAGAACAAAAGATGACGTGTGGATCATGACTAACCATGACTCAACCAATAACATTGCATAAATGTATGTGGTAATTAAAAAATGTTTACAGTATATACATAAAGAGGCCAGTTAAGAGAATAGTAGGTTTGGTGCTTAAGCTTCACATGATAAAACAGCATTTCTTTGAGTGTTGATAGCACACAAACACAAACTCTTTCCTTTAAAAACCTCATGATTTTGTCTTCTTTTTGTGTGTGTGTCTAAAGAATGACTCACACCTTGGGTCACTCTTGAGACTTCCAAAGCCCATCAGACCACCAAAATGATCCGTCCCGAGTTTCACGTGGCTGTCTCAATCAACAAAGCTTAGTTTACATCGTTCTTATCGTTCCCGGGCAGCCTCCTCGAACGAAGCCGTGCAACCGAGAATCAATGACATCGACGATCGTGCAAACCACATCAGGCTGAAAACACAAACAAGGCTGCTTTTCAGACAGCTCCTTTTTTTTTAAACGCGCGCTGAGAAAATCACATTTCTGCTATCCTTAAAAGAGGTCAAGAAGAGGAGAAGAGCAGTAGTCTGTGTCTTCGGTGTCGGCCTCGGTAACACTCTTCCTCAAGGAAGGTAATTTCATGAGGCTGGAGGCATTCGTAAAAACTGTGTCTTCTGCATATCGTCGCATTCCCGGGTTTCAGCCTGACACAGTGGAAATTATTTCCGTCTCCTCCCCCTCCAGTTTTAGCCATTTTCTCTGCTGCTAAAAGAGATATAAGTGCCATGTTCCAGATTGCCAAACACTCAACCGTGGCGATACGGTGCATTTTGCTCTACGTGACTTCACTCTGTCATCATCTTGTTCCCCAAATTGAACAGAGTCGGATCCTGTCTGATTCTTATCATCCTGAAATTCTTTCAGAAGTTTTTCCTATTACTTTCTTAAGTTGTTCTGTCTAGTTATCTTTTATTTTTTTTGAGTATGTTTTTTTTTTTTTATCAGGTCGTTCTAAAGGAGAAACGGAATGATGATATAAAAAAGAAAGAAAGAAAATTTGAGAATTTGCAGGTTCAGGGTTGTGCATCATGGTATCTAAAACTTTCCTATTTGCTCTTGAGTCTGTATGGTGCTGGTGCTGGAGTCATAACCTTGAGACAGCAGCTTTCTCTTAATGTCTTTATTTCACTAAAGTGTATTTAGCACTCAGAAAATACAGTAGCAGAGCTGATTGTTGGCATTTATGAAATAAACTGACTAGAAAAAGAAGACATCTCTGTCCTGTTATCATTGTGTACATTACAGGACAAAGAAACACTCTTTTTTTTTGGATATCTATTTTTAAAAAGCTAAAGTTAGAGCACATCTATCAGAGTAGATATGGTTAGGGGATTTGTTTAAATGCCCAAGAGTGGCAGCTTTGTGTTGGTGGAACCAAAGAAACCCAGAGCCTCTCATCAGTTAAGACAACAATTAGCCTACCAAGTTCGTCAACTCTAACATACAGTACTGTTGTTTTTATCATGAACCAGCTTGACTTCAGTGGCCGATTCATTCTTACAGTTCTCCTCTATATCTTTCCCAGCTTGAACAGAATAGACAGACTATTTTTTACTGCTAGCAGGCACACCTGGTAATGCACACTAGTTTTTCATTTGATTTCTAAACGGAAAAATGGTTCTGTATTTCCAGATCCTAAAACCGTCACCGCCTGCCATTGTGCTGGTGGACCATCTGCTGCATACCCTGTATGCTGTGTGTGTGGGCTGATTTTAAAATAGATTGTGTTTGCTTTTTTTAGTGGAAAGAAAAAAAATACTTTGTAAAAATTATTTTAAGAAACTAATAATATATTTAAAAAAAAAACTTACATTAACTCTATAATGAATACTGGCTTTCTAATAGGAATCATAGACTTAATAATGAATTCTCAAAAATAATGAGTTTTTTTTATTAAGCTAGAAAAGAATCCTGCTCTAATTAAACAATGTGATATCGCTTTACAGTATATAACAGTCCCACAAACACCATTTATTATCATTTGATTATGATTATTTGTTTATTTAACCAGTTTATTTCTCTCCGCCAACACACATCCTTTCGCGACTGGCAGAATTAGCACAGAACTGCCAACCGACAGACAGTTATTGTAACGAAGAGAGGTGAAAGTAGTTATGAATTGTGACCGGTACTATGTAGCCAAAAGTTGAGGAGAATAAACCATGGTGGTGGTGGTCAGTTCTGAGAAAATTATGAGATTTACTTTACTTGATTTTGCTTTAGAATATCAGAAAACTTCCAGGGTTTTTGGGTTGAATCCCAAATAGCATAAAATGGAACGCTAATGCTCTATGTAGGGTATCCAATCCCTTGATCAGAGGTTAAAAAGGGATTTAGGGTCCAGCCTTGTGTTAGAGTTAGCTTTGTAGCTTGCGTTAGATGTAAACACAATAAGACAAACGGTTCAGAGGCAATGTTGTTGAAGATAAGATGTGTTTTCTTTGCAGAAAGTGATTCTATGACTGGTTTTGAATGTGGGGTTTTGGCAGGCAGCTGCTCTCTCCTCTTTCCAGTACTGCAGACTGTACCAGCCTTCTTTCACCAATACTGGCGACCGACAGTGTAATTACCGGTTAATAAAACACCGTTCTTGTGGATGAAAAAATCCATTGATGGAAAAACCTGGTCCTTCAGTATATTCATCATGTCATCAGCTGACCTAATTTTTTTTGTTGCACATAACACTGAACCCTGGCCTGACCAACAGACGCAACCCCAGATCATTATCAGGCAATCATAGGTACTAGGCATGATGAGTGCATCACTTCATTCACCTTTCTTCTTATCCTGATGCACCCATCACTCCGGAACAAAGTAAATTTGGACTCTTAACCTTTTTCCAATGCTCCATTTGCCTCACTGTTAAGCAGATTTCTAGTTATCGGCTACGCCGCTGTTTAGTCCTAATCCTTTGAGTTCTCACTCTTCTGCTCTTACTTTTAACTCACTATTAAACAGCTTTTTGATTTTTCATTAGGCAGTGTACATCACCAATCATATTATTCAGTAAGAACTAACTATTGTATAGTTTGTATTATATCATCAATATGCATTTTGGTTTCTGCTCTAATTTTTTTTTTCTATAGATTTTACTACAGTACAACCGGCACTGACTATAGCAAACGTCTTTCCTCGTGACTTAGCATCCACATTCTGATCTCCTTTTACAAAGCCTTGATCTGGCACAACATGGTTCCAGAGATACAACTTCTTCTCTTTTGCTGTTACACAGATAGGATGTGAATATGCGATGGTGAGATTTGTTATCTCCGCATGCAGCAAGCACATGCTGACTCCAGTGGTATAAGTGATCGCGTGATCTACATGGTACTACTGCATTAGACAGCATGATGTGGATGATGTCCTAACATCATCCACATCAACTTGCTCAGGGGTCACACAGCCACACAAATCACATTATTATTATTATTATTATTATTATTATTATTATTTTGAAAATGTACCTGCATCACATTCTGTCACGTTCTAACATTGATAAATAACCAAAATATTTTTATTAGAGCCAATGAAAAATTCCACTATTAGGCTGCTTAGCATCATGAAAATCTTGAAAGTCATTTCTTCATTGGTTGTAATCCTCGGAATTGTACCTGAAATGAACTGTAGAGACATTTCGAAGTTTTGGCCACCTGAGAGGTGATTATCTTTAAAAACAGGCAACTTTTGTTATAGTAAGCTAGCAGCTAGCACTTCCTTTTCCAGACACTAGCTAGCTAGCAACTATTTTAGCAATCTGAGGCAAAATGAATTAGCATAAATGTCTTAATGGTGTTTCTTCTTTTGTTTTTTTTTTATTTAGATTTTTTGGTACGTCTTTCTTTCATTAAGTATACCTACAGTAAGTCTCCTGGGATAGGCTCCAGGCCCCTCGCGACCCTGTACAGTATAAGCGGTATAGAAGAGAAATGAATAAAAAATTTAGCAATCACGGGTTCTGATTGGTTCTGACGGGTTCCCGTCTGGTCTATCTGTGCCTAGTTTATATGTGGTCCTTGCTGTCTAAACCATGTATATGTGGTGGGGTAGGAAAGTTTTTTTCTCATGCTGTCTCTCTCTTTCTCTTTCTATCTTTCTTTTAATCTTTAGTCAAGCTCTCTTTCTTTCTGTCTTTCTCATGTTCTTTCTCGCTATCTCTTTCTTATGCTTTCACTCGTTCTTTGCATACTTTTTCTCCACACTTTTTATATTGCTCATGTTCTGTCTCTTTTTCTCTCTGTCTCTGTCTCCTTCACTGTTTTTCATCCTCATTCTCATCCTCTCTTTCTCTCTCTCTGTCTGTCTCTCTTTCTCTTTCTCTCTCTGTGCTTGTGCTATTTTTCTTTCACTCTCCTTTGCCTGTCTTTCTCACTCTGTATTTTTCCCCTGTCTGTCTTTCCCTTTCTCATTCATGGCTCTGTAATTCTAAAACTCTCTTTTCACCTCCCTCACTCTCATTCTCTCTCTCGCTCTCGCTCTGTCTCGCTCTGTCTCGCTCTGTCTCTACCCCCTCACTCAGTAGTGTGACATTGTGCTGCTGCCCTGAAAATTGCATCACCATTTCATCATTTTAGAGTTCTGCAGGAGACAATTCCTCTGTCACCACTGCCTTCCGATGTGTGCGCGCGTGTGTGTGTGTGAGAGTGTGTGTGTGATGAGTGCTTGCGCATACACTGGAGCCACTGGTGTTTGTCCGTTCTTTATTACCTTGTAGCATTTTGCTAGCATGGTTTGTGTCCGCTTTCTCTGCCGATCAATACACCATTTATCTGACTGATCACCTTTAGCCTACCTTTAGATCACTGTTTAGCCCTTAGCTTAAACAGTTCCATCCTGATCGGTGTGGCCTCTTCAGGATGATTCCGCCCCCACCCACATAGTACAAGGACTTATATAACGGTTTAATGAGAATTATTTAATTATATGATAATAATTTAATATGCTACGGCTTTTACAGTAACCAAATCCCAAATTTTGCCAGTCATCTAGTTCACTTCTGTGTGTGTGTGTGTGTGTGTGTGTGTGTGTGTGTGTGTGTGTGTGTGTGTGTGTTGTTGTTGTTGTTGTGTGAGACATCCCCCTATTTGTTTCCATGTGCTTCTTTCTGCTTTAGCACCCCTTTAACGTTAGCGTCTCTCTGTAGGACTGAGTTCTCCCCCTGCTAACCTGGCATCCTCGGCCGTGCCCAGCATAGTGACACCCATCGTTAATGGCTTCACTGGCCTCCCACCACAGCCCAACGGGCATCCGGTGGAGGCGGTCTATGCTAACGGCCTGCCGCCCTACTCCACCCAGAGCCCAACTGCCGCCGACACACTTCAGCAGGCTTTCACTGGTGTCCAACAGTACACAGGTATATATATATATATATACACACACATACACACACAGTGTAGAATCAAGTGGTCTTTTAAATGGATTTTTTGTTCATGAAGATGTGTTGTATTCTCTTCCTGAAAAAAGGATAGATTGATATTTGATGGATGGATGGATGGATGGATAGATAGATAGATAAATAGATAGATAGATAGATGAATATATGATGCACAGAAAAACATGGGTGGATGATGAGTGGACAGGGACGGATAGATGGTAAATGGTGAAGTATGTGTGTATTTATGTATGTATGGATGGATGGATGCATGTTATGTAGTTAATGGATGGATAGATGTATGGATGGTTATGTACTGTATGTATAGATGGATGAATGGATGGTTATATATATATATGGATGGATGGTTATATACTGTATGTACTGTATGTATAAATGGATAGTTATGTACTCTATGGATGAACGGATAGATGGTTATATACTTTATGGATGGATGAATGGTAAACGTATTGATGGATGAATATGGTGGATGAATATCTCAATATGGATGGATGATTGAATGATGCTAAAATCAGAGTTGTTAATTTTAATAAATGTCAAAGTGTGTGAGTGTGTGAGTGTGTGCATGTGCCCTGATTAAAATGTTAGGTTGCATATCTGTCTCTGCGATGCCACATGAAAGGAAATGATGGCTTTGTGTGGAATAATAATCCGTGCCTGTAAATTAGAGCTATCACTGCGCTGGAGAACAATCTGTCATCTGCTCTCAGGCTGAAATATGATTAATGTGCTGTATTGTGAGTCTGTCAATCTCTCATTAGAATAGAAAGGTCAGTCAGTCTGCTTTCATGTCATCCTGTTTCTCCTCCCTCTGTCCCCTTCTTTCTGACCGGGGTGTGTTTGTGTGTGTGTGTGTGTGTGTGTGTAGCCATTTACCCCACCACCACACTGACCCCTATAGGCCAGACACTGCCACAGCCGCCTCAGGTCATTCAGCAGCAGCAACAGCAGAGAGAAGGTGAGGAGATGCTTACTGCTTATAATACTACCAGCACTACCACTCTTACTACTGGATTACCCTTATTCATATTGCAATCCTATGTGTGTGTGTGTGTGTGTGTGTGTTTTCAGGTCCGGAGGGCTGTAATCTCTTCATCTACCACCTGCCACAAGAGTTTGGCGATAACGAATTGATGCAGATGTTTCTGCCTTTCGGCTCCGTCATCTCCTCCAAAGTGTTTATGGATCGAGCTACCAACCAGAGCAAGTGTTTTGGTGAGGTTCAGCTTTTACACACTCACACAGACTAATCGAAAACCGTGAGTGTCACAAGATGTCCCTGGTATCTATAAGGTTGCCAGATTGGATTGCATTATTTTGCGTCCGAAGCACATTTTCATACTAGTCATGCATTTTTAAATCTCTTTTTCTTTTTCTTTTTTCTTGCCCAAAGTAAGTAAAAATAGCTTAGCCGTGTGGAATCTCACATAATCTGGCAACGCAAGGTGTACAGGAGCGGTGCTGAGGTGATAAAATAGCTAATTAGACAGTGGAAGAGTGGGACATCGCTTTTTCACCCCTCTAGACCGCACTGTTTTCGGGTCGAATCAACATTTCGGTTTCACTAATTCAACAAACAGATCCACAAACACACACACACACAAAATATTGTCGAGTGGATCTGAAGCCATTTCAACAAACCCTGTGTGATCAGACCACGGCTATGGCTCCATCTGTCAGAAAGTTCACAGGGAGCGATTTCACATTGATCAGGGCACTTTTTGGGAAATGGGGCATTTTTTGGCAAGCGCCATTTTTGAGAAAAGCGTTTCTGAAATAGCTCCGAGTGATCAGTGTCGGGTTATGTGTTAGAGAGGCAGAGTGGTCTAGGGCATACCGAACACACACACACACACACACACTAAAGCTAATGAAAGCTTCTCTCTCACGTTTATTCATATTCATAAGGCTTTATGCAACACAGTCGTTCATCAGTAAGCACATTTGGACCTTAATTCACCCTCTCTGTCTTTCTCGCTCAGATAAACGAACACAGGTTGCTTTCAGGGTCGAGGAATTTATTTCTTTATTTCGCCGATGCTATAAGCATATAAGCTCAGTATTCATTGACTTACTAAAGAGCCTCACACACATAGGCTAATCACGGTCTTTTATGTAGCGAAGAAAAGACACACAAGCACATTAGAAGAAACTATAGGAGGAAGGCTGGATAATGCTGTTTTTTAACCTTGGCCAAATAAATAGTCATGTAAAAAAAGAAAAAAATGAACGTTTCTGTCATTGTTTACAGAAATCATGTTCGTTCTATTTGAATCCATGGTTTGTGATGTGTTTCTAAGCCTATAATAAAAATGTACAGCTTTATGGATACCTTTGTTCATGTGTTTTGACCCTGAAATCTAGGGGTCGAGGCAAGTCAGGGGTCAGGATAAGGCTTGTCAGTAATTTCAGTGGAATTGCAGTTCTCATCAAACTGCTTCTTTGAAATAATTCCTACTGATAACACAGTTACAATGATCTTTAATGAGAGAGAGAGAAAAAAATCAATGATCACACAAGTAGCAGCCAGGTTAAAAAACAAAAACGCTACATTTCGTGATTGAGTGAAAGCAGCAAGTGTTCCAGAGTGTCGTGCGGTTATATATAGTTACAGGCTGTGTTGTGTGAACTTGGATCAGTTTGCAACTAAAGAACGTGAATGTCGTTCACTGAAGCACTAAAGCACCACTGTATAGGTAGAGATGAGACAAAATCCAGGAACAGGAAGTCAGCCGTCATCGTGGGTAAAGCAAAATTATGGAAGTCCAATCCTAATGTCAGAGAAACCTTATACAATCAATATACATAAAGTTCAAACAAATGTGGTGGAAACAATAGGAGGAGTAAAACCATTGACATTTACTGTACAGAAGACTTCAAACACAGTACGGTGATGAGACTCTTAGCAGCAGAAAAAATGTGAATGTTTATGTTTGTGTGTATATACTGTACATATATATATATATAAAGAGTCAGCCAAAAATTGTATACACACATCAGGAAAACAAAAACTTGTATAAATATTCAAACACTAAATTTATTGCTATGTGTTATATATTGATAATATGTTAACATTATTAATATTATATTAATATGCTATAACTCATGCTATGTTTCTTATCCTGAAGTGTGTATAATTTTTTTGGCTGACTCTGTATATACAGTATACACACACATATACAGTATACACACATACACATTTATACATAAAGTTTGGGATCACTTGCTGATTATCTTTGTTCTATGTTTAGTGATTTATTTTCTACATTCTACAATACTGGGGATTTCAAAACTATAAAATAACACATATGGAATTAGGTAACAACATGTAATTATGTAACAACAACAGTCAGTTGTTACAGTACTTTAAGACACAGAGGTCAGCCTTTCTGGAATAGTTCTTGGAAGAACAGTAATGTCAAGTGCATTTGCAAAACCCATCAAGCACCATGATGTAACTGGCTCTCATGAAGAACATCCCAGGACAGCAAGACCAAAACTTTATAAAGTTCATTTAGAGTTACCAGCCTCAAAAATCACCAATTACCAGCCCCTGAAAAAGGAAATAAATCCAATTAGAGCCGTAATGAAGGCTTTACAGAGCATAAGTAGCATTTCAACTGCTCAAAAGGAGATTATTTTATATTTTTGACCACCTTTAGCATTGTTTTACAGTGTAGAAAGAAATAAAAATCAGGAACGACCAAACTTTTGACTGGTACTGTAAATATATAAAACCATCTATTCATTTATTTAGGTACCTGTAGTCCAACCTGTAGGGACGTATTTAGGTACCCGTAGTCCAACCTGTAGGGACGTATTTAGGTACCCGTAGTCCAACCTGTAGGGACGTATTTAGGTATCTGTAGTCCAA
>JAOTRS010000022.1:6282321-6298760 GCA_028565755.1 Dinotopterus cunningtoni
CTAGACCTCCTGCCTGGCAGTTCCAACCTCAGCATCCTTCTACCGATATATTCACCATCTCTCCTCTGAACATGTCCTAACCACCTTAATCTGGTCTCTTTGACTTTACCTCCAAAACATCTAACATGTGTTGTTCCTCTAATAAACTCATTCTTGATCCTATCCATCCTTGTCACTCCCGAAGCGAACCTTAACATCTTCATTTCAGCTACCTCCAACTCTATATCTAATTATATGATAATTATATATAACCTACAGAATTAATGAGAGACCTTGTGCAACTGCTTTTATTTGTCTGTTTCCCACGAGGTAGAGCTAAGTTGAGGTACTTAGGTAGAGATGAAGTGAAGGCTAAAGCAGCAGTGGGATTTAGCCTTCACTTAATTTCTACCTAAATAAAGTGATGCAGCGGGGCTTTATATATTCTTGCCAGCGCTTTCACCACCACTTCCATCTGCAAAGTCTGCTCAAGCAGATCAGCTTTTAAAGCTTCACCTTTCGTGTTAACATCACTTTCGGTGCCTTTGCGCTTATGTCGTGGACTAATAAGTCTCTGCTATGACTCGCAGTGCAGATGTCATTGCTTTCTTCAGCATTTGCTGTGTACAACATTTCCACATTAATATGATGTTTAAAGTACATCAATTGCTATATTAACATTCTTTAATCTGATTTAAATCATTCCAATTAGAGATTCCAGCTTAACTATACTCAAAGCAGAGAGCATTAACCAGAATAGAACTTTTTTGATATGCACAAATGGTTCTGTCCGCTGTGAAGTGTTTAATCTGCCGGAAATATAACAGAAGAAGTTTTTATAAATCCCCAATTTTGTGTTATGATTGGTTACAAGGATTCAGTCTCATCTGCGTTTGATTAGATACTTTATTACATTCAGACAATCAGTGCCTCTCTCTTCACCTCAAATTTCCTTCCTGGAAACTCGTCACATAACATAATGTTACATCCACACGGGGCAAACATGCGCAGAAGGAATATATTTATTCCAACAAGAAAGAAACGATCAGATCAAGTGTTTACATGGCTAATATTTACCTGTTACATGAATTATCAAAGGTTTATACAGTACCACCCATCATATTATCAATAAAAATTTGCATTCCAGTTCAGCCGGAGGGGGCAGACTGTTCTGTTTGAAATGTTTATATAATTTTTTAAAATTCCAATTGGGCTATTATTTCAATTATTAGTGCAATATTAAATTCCATGTAAACATACGTACTGAAGCTGTTGTAGCAAGATTCATTTGTGATGATGTCATTGCAGTACACAACCAATATATTTTTAGCACCACAATTGGTGGGTGCATCACTAATATTTCAATATTAACATGTTTATTCAGGGTGGAGTTTTTATTGAACAGCTAGCTGATACAGTGCAAAATAAACCCCAACGGGTATTTAGTATTCGTCTATCTATGAACCTCATGTGCCAATATTTAGTATTCATACGCACACAAAAACATCTCTACTAAGATCTGCATTTCAACTCATACAAAACTAGCAGTTTTCTTACAAACATTTGCTGTTGTACTCCGCTTATGGGTTTAAAAACAACAGATGGCCAATTAGATTGCTTATTTTTCCCAAGGGATTTCTGCCTTTCTCACAGATCTGTCTGATATGTTGGTGTTTAACAGGTGTGATTTTTCTCCTTAAGTTCTATCAATAAACTATATCACTCACTCACTCACTCATTCATCGTCTATACCGCTTTATCCTGTATTCAGGGGGCCTGGAGCCTATCCCAGGGGGCTTAGGGTACCAGGGGGGATACATCCTGGACAGGGTGCCAATCCATAGCAGGGCCCACACACATACACTCACTCACTCACACACCACGGGCAATTTGGGAACGCCAATTAGCCTAATCTGCATGTCTTTTGACTGTGGAAGAAAACCGGAGTACCTGGAGGAAACCCACCAAGCACGGGGAGAACATGCAAACTCCTTGCACACAGAGACGAGAATCGAGCCTGTCCGGGAATTGAAAAATCAACCTGTCAATGAGGGGGATGGGGAGATGGTAACCACACACTAATCACAAAAGGAGGCACCTCTTCATGACGGGGTGTTAGGATGTAAAATTGATGTCTGAGTTTGTAACTTCATTCAAAATCACTGACTTCACCTTCAAAACATGTTTTTTTGTTCTTCTTGTCACATAGAAATAGTGATATGTTTAAACAGAGAGACTATTTATTAATCCTGTGCAGTTTAACAGTATATCTAAATAAAATTATTTTTTTATATACATATATAGCTAGGTGAAACTTTTACTCTTATATAGTCATCATTAAAAAATATACATGCATTTCATTATAGGATTTTTAATATATTTAATGTTCTCACCCTGATGTTTTTTTTTATTTGATGTGTGTGTGTGTGTGTGTGTGTGTGTGTGTGTGTGTGCTCAGCTGGCATCTACAGAGGCGGATTTTTAAAAAGCCATCTGGCGTGATGTCTACGGATCGCAAAAGCAAAGCCTGCTCTGGTGGCTCCAGTGAAAAGCAGCATTCCGGTGGAGCAGAGGTTTTGGTATGTACTCCGTGATTCACTGCATTCAAAAGTCCAGACAAACATGAATGTGCAAGTTGTGTCTCCCAACGTAGGGAAAGACTATGCTGGATTATTTGTTTTATGTCACTAACAACTATTCAGCAGCTATATTGTACATATATTGCAAGGATTAAAAAAAGAACACATAGTTTGCAGTTTCTTTTTACAAGGTCAAGTACCACTAAAATAGACGATGTGGAAACTAGGCATTACTAGGCACTAGGTATGTTGGCCTACAACAAATTGTGCATCGGGGCACACCGTAAAGACAAAGAAAAAACACTTATTATAACAAAAAAACACAAAGTACCCTGATTTACTAAGACATTTTATACCAAGGCATTCTGTACCGTTTACATGCGGTACCGTGATACAAGAGGTTTGGATGATGGTCCTCTCAAATTATTGTCCATTATTCAGCCATGGTGAGAAAAGCTGTCATCTGGCCTTTCTGCCAGGAAATAACTTTTTTTTTCTCGTCAGGGAAAAGTACAGACAGAAAGCAAAAATTTTAAATCTCTACTTAAAAGAATACTTCATTCAGGATTGCTATTGTTACAGTGAAATAAAGCCAATCGATTCCATGCTGAAACTAAAATCAGTTTCTTTCTTTCAATATCCGCCAGGTTATGGGTTCGCACCGACTTCGACCACCTCGTATACAATCCCCTGAAGACATTTCTTTCTAGCAGAGCCTAAAATAGCAGCTTAAATAGGGCCAGCATAAGTGCATGATTACAAAAATAAACAGTTTCAGTCATTTGCAGTAAAACCACAGCAGTACATACAATAGATATGCATTAAATTTAGTTCAACTCATTCGGAATACGTTTGTTAGAAGTTTGGGGATTTGAAGTAGGATAAACAACAACAAAAATAGAAAATATTCGCTAATCTTTGAAAAAAATTAAATAAAAACTCAGACATTCAGAAAAAAATGGCAGTACAGTACAGTACAGGAAGTATCATTTGAGAGTAATTAAAGATAACACACAACTTAGGTTTCTCAAGATTCATTAGATCAAATATCCTATTACTGCTATAAAATGGCTATGTTAGCTTAGAAGGGCTTGAAATAGACTTTCAGTCAGTCATATTGACTCGGATCGCACCAGCCTTCGTTTTAGTAGCCTCTAATGGTAACAGCCTACGAGCTAAATCTACAACAGTGATAATAAAGATATGGATCTGAGCATGAATGTGAAGCTGAAATGCTCATACCGCTATTTTTACAATCATCAAACCACCAGGAATATGTTGATTTATCGTCATATACTCTCTCTCTCTCTAGAGGGCGCTCATGGGGATACCGCTTGTGCTTGTTTGTTTTAACACTTTTTCCCCCTCCGTACATGTTTTATGTCTAACATCCAGCTTCTGGCAAGTAGTGGCTGATGTAGGTAACACAAACGGTTCTTTTGGAGTTAAGTAGTAATTAGCTAATTAGCATAATGAACAACTGATCACCACAATAAACACTCAGCAAATATGCACGTTTTCCATTTTGCATTAGTCGATATGATTCTATTTACATGGCAGTAAACGCCAGTCGGCATACATTCAGGAACAAATACGCACCAACGGCCATCTGAGTTAGGCTTTCTTTTTTTCTCATTAATAAGTAAGCTCACTTTAACTAATCAGACTCATATACAACTGATTTACAAGGTCGTATTTACAAGCCAAGTGAAAAAAAAAACGCAGCAGTTAACTAGTAACTACTAAGAGACATTTCTTTAAATCAAGACAATCGTTTTTGTTTCAACCATTGACCAAATAAAAAATTTGGCCAATTCTCGTAACAATCCCGTTACAAATGCTCATGCATCAGCTTCCTCGTGAATAATATCTTGGAAGTTTTTGGTAAAGTGCAAAATATTGCCAATACTAGTTAAGTTGAACAAATAATGTTTTTTTTTTTGTCAAGTCAATATAATAAAATCCTGCATTTTTTTTTCCTCACAAAATATTTTTTTCAGGTAAATTATGCTGGCTTAAAGTGTAAAAATGAACCATGTTCAACCGGTTCAAGCTATATTTAAGTGAATTACTGCAGCACATTATTACCACAAATTCAACTACCAGTGTGGGGTAAAAATCAGCTTTTTTTTTGGGTAATGTCAATTCTGAATTGTAGCATGCAAACAAAAATATTTCAGGAGTTTCATATTTACAATCAAGGCTTTAACTCTAAATATGATTTACATAAACATTTCCTCCCTCATTTCATTTTATTACACTCCATTAACCTACAGCCATAAAATATATTTTAAGTACATCCAAATGAAGCAATCATACAGTATAACTAAACTGCGAGACCAAACGCAGGGTATTGCGAAATCAGTATAATATTGCATTTTGGATCACAGTTCAGATATAGATTCTTTTGGTTATCCGTTCCTAGTCACTACCCTTTTTTTTTTTTTTTTGGTATCTCCCACTAGAGAGTAAGTGGTGTTCATCAGTAAGCACTCTTAGTGCAAGTCAGAACTTCCAAGGTATTGCCTTTACCATTATAAGAATTCCTGTCAAAATGCCCAGTGAAATAAAGTAAAGAAGAAAAAAAAGTTGCTTCACTACAGTGGCGTTACACTCTCATGACAAAACAGGTTGATAAATAAATAACAAGCTTACCTCCTATCGCCGAACCCCACCCCAACATTTCCACATGAACTCACTTACCACTTATATGGCTTCTAAACTTGGAATAAAGGCAGTTAAATAAATGGCATTTCTTTTGAATTCTTTGCTCCTTTGACATGTACATGACTGAACTCAACCAAGCTCAACTTTGGTTTTTGAGTACATACAATGAAGATATTTTGTCCTTTTTTTTAAACATATTCTATTTACATATCAGTATAAGATCGCCCAGCGGTCTATAATACTATTTTCATTGATATTTTACAGGAATATGAAGAACAGCTAGTTATTTTGCTACAATTATACAGAACAAACGACACTCAAAAACACTTTTGCAAAGCTTAAAATTTCATCATTGTCATGAAATACAAGTCCCTGATTTTCTTTACGTCTCAACTCAGGCCAGATTGCATTGTATGGACTCTACAGAAAACAACAGAAAATTCCCCTTTCTGTGTATGTCTTCATAACCAATACAGAAAAGGGGAAACTGGTAGCTGAAAGAGCACTGAGTAACTATATGAGTGGGCCAGCTAGGAAAATCCCACTTCTTCATCCTAGTTACAGCGGTGACATTGTCACTAATAGTCATTGACTGATTTGATTACTCCCCCTACACATTACACATTCTGCTTCTTTCAGTACAGAAACCTCAGGACACACAGGTGCCACCATGTCAGCATACATCAGAGTTTGGTCAGAGGTTTGAGGACAGCCTGGATCTAATAGTCGAGTCTGTCTCAGGGAGGCTAACTATAGAATCTTTTTTGTGCACTATTGGCTCAAGATAGCTTGGCCCTGCTCCACCAACAGGGGGCGGAGTGGAAGGTGACATCGGGTGAGGCTGTACTATTCTGTGAGGTACAGCACTTCTGATTCCAGAGGGCCCGGGTATTGCAGGGTGAGGGGCCGTCTGTTGCCCGATGGATGTGGAGGAAACATGGGCTGACAGTGGTGGGCTGGTACCCACACCTGTCACTCCGTCCTGGGGCAAAGAGGTTTGGGAACTGGACAACGCGCGGGCATCTTGGCTCATGCTTTCCACATGTTGCAAGGAGTGAGCACCCTTGCGTGTTGGACTGGGCACATGCTGCTGAACAAGAGACAGCTGAGATCCTGTACGCCCACCCATGGGGCTACAACCATACTGGAATGTCCTTGATCCCATTGGTGCCATTGGACTCTGCCCAGGTGGACTGGATGTGGCAGCGGAAGCACATGCACCCCCTGGCATGGGGCCTGGTGGCTGTGGCTGCATAGGAGAGACCGATGCAGGGCTGGAAATGTTCTGGATTACCTGGAAGCGCCGAACCATGCGGGGAGATTGTAGAGTGCCCGGGCCCACCAAAGGATTAGCCATTTGTGGGCAGAAGCTCATGGCTACGGCCTGCTGTAGGGTGGCAATGGCTGAGGTACCTTGTGCCTGGCCAGGTGCGGCAAATATGCCACCAGGGATTGAAGCTGTCATAGACATGGCACGTGGACGCTGAAAGTCCACCAGTTTGACCATCTCACGGTCGTACTTCACAATTTCCTGAATCATTTCATTCTCTTGATTGTTGAAAACTCCAGTGTTGAGGTCATGTTGTACCTTGTGCATCAAGATGGAGTTCTTCTTACCTGGTAGAGAGGGTATAAAAGATGGCAATTCATTTACAAAGTAGGATGTATTGACACATTTAATCTTCTTTTTAATACCATAATACCGGTAATCTGTCATCCATCCAGAAGATATTTGTACAGCAATTTATGGAATTTTTGCTGCTCTAACAGATTCCTTTCTTGGAGTCAGTGCATGACTCAGCTGACTGACTAAAACTATGGAAATACTGTATTTGTTTTTTACATCCTGTCTGTTTTACTATGAAAACATGTTGTTTTCATTGTCATTGATTTTTTTTACTTTAAGGGTTTTCTCAGAGCAGGTGACACACCATCATCACTCAGATTTAACATCTCAAAGAAACAAACGCTTATACAACATTATCGTTAAACCTTAATCCACATTAATAGGAGAGTGCAACCCTCTTACCTAGACGATCAAGTCTGTCGATTGCTACAGTCTCAAATGCTCTTCTCATCATAGGGTACTCCTCTAGTACCTCGTTGAAGTTGTCCACAGAGAGTGAGTAAAGACGGCAGTATGTCTCTGCCTGAACACTCGCTGTCCGGCGCCCTCGAGTTAGCAAACAGATTTCTGTAGGAAAAACAAACCACATACACACAAAGCACCTTGATTTGCATCTTCTATTTTGCATAGTGAAATTCCACACCTGTTGTTTTCAACCACTATAAGTATACAGTAGGTATTGCCATCCTCACGCCAAAGACAGAAAAACTGTGCGACATAACAAATATGTTTTTTTGGTAAAAACAGAAGAAAAACAAATGTTTAGGCAAAGTCAGGTGTTGAAATTGATACCTCTGAATTTTATGAGCATCCATTTCATTAGATGCGTATGGTGACTGGGGACGGTTCCACTTTACCATTAAGACGGTCTTGGCCTCGGCTGATGCAGACAGCTTTTCTCTGAGGACTTGTGACTGCAGTTGCTCGATAGTTCAAGACTGGAATTTCTTACAGTCTACCTGAGCCTCCAATAATGAACTGGACTCCATATTAACCCTAAAGACATCAACTGTTATATTGAACTTCCAGCTGCTTAACACACAGTATGAATGCAGATCAATCCCTGCTTTCCATTATCACCTAAAAGGGGGATGGGTTCTCAAGGTTCCTTCCTATTGCCATCTCAGGGAGTTTTTCCCTCGCCACTGTCGCTCTTGGCTTGCTCATCAGGGACTATCTAATAATGTTCATTCTCACACATTTACATTTTATACAAACTTCCATAATTTTCTTTTGATTGTGTAAAGCTGCTTTGCGACAATGACAATTGTTAAAAGCGCTATACAAATAAAATTGAATTGAATTGAAGTTTCAGCTTAACAAATATGTATAATGTGTTTTTGGAACAGCTTTTCTTCGCTCAGTATTTCTAACGGCACAATAATGTCCACGTAAAGGTATAAATCGACTACTGGGAATTAAGTTCCTTCTCTTTCAAAAATAGACAAAAATCAATATAAGAGTTCATTTCTGGCCTCCACATCAAATTATTTCCAAGTACTGTACAAGCAACATAAATATAATCTCTGAAGAACAGATTTTCCACCAAGTGATGATCAGCAAGTGCAAGAGGGAGCAGCAATCAGCATATCCTCCAGCATTGCTACAGCCATCCATGGACAAAAGCCAAAGAAAGAAAATCTGCGAATGAATATCAGGAAGGAAGGGGGGGATGGATGGCAATACCACTCTCCTGTAAAACCCAGTGCAAGCTCATATACTGTACATGGTAGAGAGCTCTTTAGAAGGTGTTAGCCTTCACCTTCGCCATTTGGAAGACATTTTGTATGATAGTTGTTAGTAGGTGGGAACAGCAAGTAAAAAAAAATGGTGGATTAAATGCATATACACAGCACTACTTCGATTATTAGTCCAAAATTTGTGCAGATCTGATCTCTTCAATGACTGGTAAAAACATTCTAATACCTCTTGCTGACATTATAAACACTGGCCAGTGTATTAACATTGCCTGCCATCAATCAGAGCCGGCCCCCAGCCTGGGCTCTAAATCAGTTCTGGATCAGCAGATGCAAATTCCAATATTCTTCTTCCAGGAGGCTGAAATTAATTATAGACAGCAGTGTCACTCCACAGCTACTCACTTACTGCTGGGTCTCATTCATCAAGTCAAGAGGCGATATTTGAAAGCATGCATACACAACTGAATGGCCCAACACAAGAACACATGCACGGGTGTGCACCAATACACACAGGCACATACGCACATGCAAACAGATTAACACTAACAGCTCGACTCGTGTCTGGTCTCTGCCTCAGTCTCTTTATTTTGTAAAGCCCCTGAAGGCTGGCACACTGCATTGAAGAGAAACAAAAAAACCATGCTGTTGCTGCTACTGCTACTGATATTTCTCTCATGATTGAGTTCAATATCTGTTCTACTGAACACCCCAGGGGACAGACATCTGAAAAAGCCTTTTAACTCAGGCTACAGAAGGCATCTGTTTTAGTCTCAACCTTTCCAAGGTCAGTTGGGGGAAAAGCTCCCAGTCGCTCAGCAGTGCTGAGTCATCAGGGGTTTAACGGCACGCTAGGATCATCTTCCACTTCCTAAATAAATAAATAAATAACAATAATCATAATAGAAATTCCACCAAGTTGCATCACTTACCAGGCTCCATTTTCGTGCTAGCTGGTCATCTTATATAGATGAAATGAACAACGACTTTCTCTTGATTTTTTTCCTCCAGACTGAAATCAGCCATCATCCAGTAGTCATCATTGTACTGTACTTCACCACCCTTTGCTACTACTGCTGCTCCAACACCACCAACACCACCCTTCTACTACTTCTACTTTTACTGCACTACTGTACTAACCATCACTACTACTACTACTACAGCTACATTACTAACTACTACTTCTACAGTACTTACCATGACCACCACTTGGAAGGCAACTTTTTGTACTCATACTGTACATTACTAACCACCACCACCACTAATACTACTACTACATCTACAGTACAGTGCATTTCTAAATACTACTACTTCTACTGCAACTGCTACTATTCAAACTTTTAGTAATCTGACTGTTAATAAGAACTGCTGCTAATTTTGCCAACCCTACTGTTCTTAATTCTACAACATTTACATTTAGGCATTTGGCAGACGCTCTAATCCAGAGCGAATTACATTTTTTATCTCATTATACATCTGAGCAGTTGAGGGTTAAGGGCTTTGCTCAAAAGCCCAATAGTGGCAACCTGGATGGTTGTGGGGTTTGAACCTGGGATCCTCCGAACCGTAGTCCAATGCCTTAACCACTAACCACTGGCGTTAATGGTGGCTTAGTGGTTAGCACTGTCGCCCCTGCACCTCTGTGGTCTGGATTTGCGTGTTCTCCCCGTGCTTGGTGGGTTTCCTTTGGGTACTCAGGTGCAGATTAGGCTAACTGGCGTTCCCAAATTGCCCGTAGGTGTGTGTGACCTGTGATGGACTGGCACCCTGTCCAGTGTGTACCCCGCTTCATGCCCTAAGTATCCTGGAATAGGCTCCAGCCCCCCCATCCAGGTATACAGGAATATGCGGTATAGACGATAAGTGAGTGAGTAACGTTACTACTATAACAATGTATACCACACCTGCTTCATCTTTTACTACTACTGCTACTACAGCTGCAGCTACTTTTACCACTTTTTTCTTCCCGTCCTCTTCCTGCTACTACCATTCTTGGTACTACTGCTAACACTAAACTAGGAACAAAAACCAGTAATGCATTAACTGTGCAGTTATGTCAGTTATGTTTTCTAGTTCATGCTCAAATTCTAGCTGCTTATGCAAACATTAAATCCTTAGTCCTTTGCAAACCAAGAGTGTACACCTTCGAGATTATTGAAGTTCAGTTGATAAATTTGTTTCAAGAAAGCATTATAAAGAGGCAGAGCTGGAGTCAGAAGCCATTATAAATCAACTCTCAAAACGAAAAGGTCATTGACTATCAATTCTGGTTGGTTGTAAGAGTTCACTATTTGCATTATGGAGCACTGAGTGAATTCGGAAATCGCAGGGAAATAAACCACAGATGCCTGTGGAACATGTGCTCAGAGTTTAATTAAATGCGGCGCACATTAAGAGAGTAATTATCTGTACAGCCCGTACCCTTGTCACTGTAAACAATAAGACACAAAAAGCAAACACCTGCACTCAACAAAGCTAACTCAGAGATCTTTAAAAGTCTGCTTGCTATTTTTTTTTTTAATTCAGCTGACTTTCCGTTAAAACCTGCTGTTCTGGCTTGGTGCCCTATGAAAGCATATTATTGCAGCATCATGATATAATTATTTGATCTGAGCATGAATGTTTGCGTGAGCTACATTAAAAGGCTAGACACTTTGCCATACAGAACACCATAAAAAATAAACTCATTACTGAACAGGGATATAATTATCATGCTAGCTTATCAGCATGAACATTGTAACCGGATAAGTACTGATAGAATTATGCTCGTCACATAAAAACTATAATGGTAAAATTACCAAATGAGCTCGGGAAAATTATGCCATCATAAATGACACAGCAATCTCAAAAGGTTTTGATGGGTGCTATCACCTTGTGAAACAAGCTTATACACAAAATAAATCATGTCCTAAATCTTGTAGGGTCATAATTAGGATTTAGGCAGTTTAATCACAGAATGTGACACTTCAATTTCAGTTATAAAAACAGGTTTATTTCATGGATGACAGGATACTGTACTTTACCTCCAAAATAGGAGCCGTCGGATAGCTTCATTCCTAGAGTTCCTTTGGTGAGGACGTTGACCACGCCGTGTTGGATGAAGTACATCTTTTTGCCAATGGTGCCTTCGCGGATGATGTAATCCCGGGGTTGGAAGACCTCAAAGCGGAGCTTAGTTAGCATTGCCGTGACAAAGTTGGGCTCAGCGTTGGCAAACAGGGGCATCGAGGCCACCAACTTACGGCAGTTAAAGTTTACGATTTCCTAGCGAATTATAAAAAAAAAATGCACCAAATATAAATAATATATACAGTATGCAATACATAAAACATTAAAAGCATACAGATTGAGGTCAGCAGCTTGGTGCCAGACAAGCTGGTTTGAGCTTGGTGCCAGACAAGCTGGTTTGAGAATCTGTTCTGAGATGCTTTTCTGGTCACCATGGTTGTAAAGAGTAGTTACTCAAGACTTTCTCTCCACTTAAAATAGTCTGGCTATGCTTCTCCTATTTCAGGAAGGTGCTTCTACTCATAGAACTGCCACTCAATGAACTTTTTTTGTCTTTCCATACCATTCTGTCTAAACCTAAGAGACTATAGTGTGTGAAAAACCCATAAAACACAAACCAGCTCCTATGGCATCAATAGGCATCCTAGTTTTTTTTTTTGTTTGTTTGTTTTTTTATGAATCTGATCTTTTGGACAGACTGTCCACACTGTTATTAAAGGTGATCAGATCTGATCTGGATCTGTTCAGGCTGGAAGCCCAAATCTGAAATATTGTCAACCTATCTACTTGTTTGTTAGTAAAGACACCGGAGCTTTGCATAAAGTATGATTTTCCTCATATAGAAAGAATTAAATCTCGACACTCCCTCTGGTTTTGCCAACAGTGATGCATCCCCCCAAAGTGCTCTTAGACATTTTACTTCACCCTCTGTCCAGGGATTATTGCTCTCCATTTCCATACTGTGGTTAAGCAAGCCGCTCCTCCTGAAAGCACGCTAAAATCAAGGGTGTGGCCTTTACATACATCGCAGTAGTAGCACCAAAAGCTGAAGAAAGACCTTCTGTGACCTTCTTAACTTTCTACAAAATGATATTTCTTTTATTTCCATCTTAATTTTATCCACCATGACCCCCCTCTCCCCCTTGATTGTTTTTCAACCATGCATCCATGTCCTATACCACGTGATCATGCGGACTTCTGCATTGGGTTGCAAGTGACATAATGGACAGTTTAAAATCCATGGAATGTCTGGACTGAGACACATACTGTATTTCGGAATCTGATTTGAATTAGTTTTATGGTTCAGACTACATCTGATTCCAATCTGGGTATGCCAAAATCGGATTTGGGCTGGCATTCAGAACGAGATCATATTTTCCCTCATTTTGATTTTTGATAGGAACATGAACTCAAGTTCATGTCCTGTACCTGCACGATTTTATGCATTGCACTGGTGCCACATGGAAAGTGGCTAGTCACTTTAAATCCTGTGCTACTGTACATACAGTATATGCAAACATACCAAAGAAGATTTTGTAAACATACCTAAGATGACTTTCTCATTCTCACTGAAACGAATTAAAACAAAAAAAAAAAATTTATTACAGAATGCATTGTGGCTTTCCTGAGAGGAGGATTGCTTAGTGCGGTACAACGCATTTCACCGTCAGCATCCTTTCATTGTTTTGGAAAGTGAGAAGAGTGCTGAGGTAACTGCATGGCCTCCTGGGATTTTTTTCCATGGATGTTTACACACAGACATCCACACCAACGTTCCCCCTACACAAAGTGAGTGTGCTCTGTCTCACCTCCCTGAGTGGTTCGTTCAGCTCCTCCAGGATGCTCTCCTCATCAAACATCTTTCCCTGGTAGCGGTGCTCGTAGTAGTCGTGGATCTTCTGCCGGAAATCTGCTGGAAGTTTGTGGAAGGACATGTACTGCTCCACTTGCTTGTACTAAGACAAAAAGATAAGGAAAAAAAATCACAGATAGTGTGTGTTAAAGGAACTATGTCTGTCTCCACATATTTGCACAGCTACACCTTTGTTTTAAGGGTATACTGTAAGTGAGTATACTGTAAGCTATATCTTCTGTAAAAGCACAGTCTAAAACCATTTGTGATGTCATATGGACCCCTGAGCTGTCCTGATAGATCATTTCCAGTTTTCACTGTTTCACAGTTGTCATACCGTTGAATAAGAATAATCATTCAAGAACAATGTCATGATAGTTTATGGTTTTACTTATGAAGCCAGCATACAGTATCTTTGTATGTCATGTATATGTCACATCTTTCTACAGTATGTACTGTAACGGTTATGACACGATACAACAGTTTTTTATTTGATTCACTCTTACAACACAAGGGGCTTTCAAGTCAATCCAGTACTTGTGATGAAATGTTTAGTAAATAAAGTGGTAAAACTGATTGATATTTCCAGAAGACATATAGGTACAGTACAGTGACGACTCTCTTAGCCTCAGTAAAACATTTGAATAGTGCAAATGTTTCAAAGAAGGCAGTATGTCTGTAAGTAACAATGACAGTCCTGGCCGAAGATCAGAACCCACTGCAATTGTTCCTGGGAACATTCAGTGAGTGGAATGCTTTCAAGAAAAAAAAGCCTGGTTTGATTACCAAAGATGTTCTGTTTTTGCAGGACAATGCATGACTTTATCTTTTCCACTGCACCATTTGTAGAAACTCAGCTGGGAGGTATTGACAGTTTCCCCATACAGATTCCCTGTACAGTCCTGACCTCCTAAAGCGATTTCCAAATGTTTGGGCTATTAAAGGAGTTCCTGCGAGGCCAGCGTTTCAGACGTGAAGCAGACAGTCTGGTCGCTACAGCATACTGAGAAAACTTTTCCACCTTGATGGTATCCAAGCACTAGTGAAATGCATTAATGTAACAGGGGATTATATAGAGGTGAAAAGTCCTGGTTTGACCGGAACGCCCCTTGAATATGATCCATGTACACTGTAACTTAATACTGAAAGGCAGGTAAAGCTCCAATAATAACTTTTTTTTTTTTAACTTTAAACAGCATGCCTGCACATATCCTTCTTCCCATACCTGTAGTAGTACAGACTTCTAACATTATCCTAACTGTCATTGTAATTGACACTGAAAGTATCATGATCATTTTTACTGTATGACTGGACTTTAACTGTTGAATGATATACTCAGGGTTTAAATGCATATCCTAATAATGCAGGGGTACTGTAAATACACCCTGGGTGACAGAATGCACACAAACACACACACTCATTTACAGCTATGGGTGATTTAGACTCATCAATCCACCTATTTTTTGGGAGATGGAAGGAAACAAGATAACCTGTACAAAAACATATTGAGAACATACAAATTTCTGCACCACTAGTAAACCAGACAGGAGCACTAAATACTGTCTCGGGTAATGGTTTTGTTAAACAAATAGAACTTGTCGCTCGTTTAACTCTAAAGACCACAATGGCATGATTATTAGCACCATTAAGCTACTTTATCATGGCACTGCTCGATAAGCATTAAGTAGTCGAAAGAAATCTCGGCCATGATGGCTCAGTAGCTCATCGGGCTCATTGATAGCTTAATAAAGGTAAATGTGCTTAATGGTTGACTCGAGAGAGAAAACACATACACTATTCTGGATTGAAGCAAGTGATATAGACTGATGTCTCTTTATGTTGGGGAAAAAAGGGACAACCTCAGAATAGAATCCAGACACAATGAGAAAAGTAACTGAATTATGTTTGATAATAGACATGAACGGAAAAATGTGTCATTTTCTGCGAGACTTTGATTGCCTTAGGGATTTGACTACAGGCATATCATCACTGGTTTGATGGGCTGAATTACGAAATATTATCTGTCTCTACTCACACGCAGAAAGATAGCAGTAATCACTTACAATCAAAAAAGTACTAGAACAAAACAACATGCATAGGCTTGTGCTTGAATGTGTGCTTCCCATGCAGGGAACTAAGAGCTGTAATGGCTGTCTCACTCTTTTATCTGTGTTGTGTTAGGTGATTTATAGTTGCGTATTTATAGCTGTGCCATACTGTAGGCTTCCAATGAGATGTGCAGTGGCGGTTAAGCTCAGGGACACTAGGAGGTCTCGGTGTACTGCTTCGTGTCAGCCTCCTTCTCTGTGATTTACAGCAGGTCTGGCTAAAAGTGCTAAGCTTCATCAGACATGAGCCCGACTGTCAATGTGCATTGACTCGCTTCAAGAAATATACACACGCACGCATAAAAGTTTGATGCTCAAACTAGAACTCGATATAGCCCTAAGCAGACTCAAGCATGATAAAAGGAACACACTTTAGAATTCGGATCATGTGCAAATCGTGTGACAGCGGTGAAATCATGCAGATACAGATCAAGAGCTTCAACGAATGTGCACAGGCAACATCAGAATGGGGAAAGAGATCAGAGGGTAAGTGACAGAATGCATCAGGCTGACTGGAAGACTGTATTTTAGCCCACTTCTGTCAGCCAAGGATCTGGTCTTCTTTCGGAAAATGACAAGTGGTGCATCCATTTTTGCTCGCACTGTGGTTACAAATGAATTGATTTAACATCACAAATTCACAAATGCACAGCGCCCAATAAATGTTTTCTTACAAACTCGACTCATGTAATAGTTTACCTGTACAGTATCTAAAGTAGTGATGGGAAGTTTGAATCTTTTCAGTGACTCGGTTCGTTGAATCTCGTTTATCATAATGAACGAATTTTTTTTTGAGTCATTTAGTTCATTTCATTCTTTTGATTAGAAATAAAATAAAATGTTGCATTTTCAATAAACAGACCCCCAACACGTCTACATACACAAATTTTGGCTATAGTTCCAGTAATGAAAATATTACAA
>JAOTRS010000022.1:6306701-6327570 GCA_028565755.1 Dinotopterus cunningtoni
ATTTTGATTTATGACAGACTTTAAAGTTCCAACGAAGGAGAGAAATGTCCTAAAACAACAACATAAGAGGCAGTAAAACCTTTTTATTCCATTTGCTGTGTTTCATTTTTTATGACGTTTTTCATGTTTTTTTTCCCATGACACCTTTTTTAAGGAGCCTGGACTTAAGAACACAGATTGAATATACGAGTAATCTGTTCATTTATTCATTTTCCGTACCGCTTATCCTGTGTGATCCCCAACGCAGGACAGAAGACAGACACAAACACATAATCATACACTA
Organism: Dinotopterus cunningtoni; assembly: GCA_028565755.1. Lineage (NCBI taxonomy): Eukaryota > Metazoa > Chordata > Actinopteri > Siluriformes > Clariidae > Dinotopterus > Dinotopterus cunningtoni. The sequence continues at coordinate 6,306,985 of JAOTRS010000022.1, forward strand.
CTGGCACCCGCAATTTGGAAACACCAATTGTAATTGGACTGTGGGGGGGCAAACCGGAGTACCCGGAGGAAACAAAAATATATAACGTAGGACAATGTAGGACACCTGTGATCCGCTCTATATTTACTGCATGTAATCTAACACTTTCATTCTTTCTATCACGCTCTAAGCAATGTGTGTGTGTTTATGTGTATGTGTGTGTGTGTGTGTGTGTGTGCAATGTAAATCTTTTCTCAAGGTTTCTCAGAAATAACGCTGCAGCTTTCCAGTTCTCACACTGCTTTCACACACACACACACACACACACACACACACAAACAGCTCATGCATGCTCTTACCCTAGCTCTGCCGTGTGTTCTGCCTTGTGCACAGAAACAGGAATATAAAGGTACGCTGCTGCTTCTAATGATAATGTTTTATTACTTTTTGCATCCATGGCCTTGTTAAGCAGCCTTGGTGCCTTGGTGCTACTTTTATCTAGCAACTTTTTGCACATGAGAACATTTTCACTATAAATGAGGTATAAATGATCTGCACTTGCAACACATCTTTAAAAAAAACAAAACTAAAATACGACAAAGCCAACTCCATGCACAGAACTCTTATGGGTTTAATCGAAAGGAAATGATTTGTTCTGCACAAGACTAATGGATAATAAAACCTCAGGCTTCAGTCTAGTGAAGGGTACTTAGAGGGCTGTGAGATTTTGTACTTTACATAACAACTGTGTTTCCGTTCCAGTGCAACTAAAAAGCTTTAATAAACAGGAATGAGAAATCAAGTGGATGATATGACGTTGCTGTCACCGGCATACTTATTTTTATATTGTACTTCTCGAATTTTCTTGCCGATTTATCAATAGGTGTTGATTAGTTTCCCATAACAGCAGCTCGGACTGATTAATGTGCTCTGTGAATTTGTGTTAAAAGACTTTGTTGATATATAAAATGGGGGAAGTATATGAATTAAATATATGAATCTGTATTAAATTAATATACTGTATATGTGAGTTTACTTTTTTAATTTAAAGAAGGATTTAAAGAAGGAGTCTCCAGTGTCGGTTAGTGATGGGTCGTTCATGAACGATTCGTTCTTTTAGAACGAGTCTTTAGCGTGACTCAGAAGAACGAGTAGCCTCAGAGAGTGATTTATTTATTTTCTACTGGGTGCACATGCGCAAAACATCGCAAAACCTCCATAATTTATGTACAGGAAAACATAAATGAGTAGTTACCTTTGAGTCTTCTAGTCCAAATCGTTCGTTCTTTTGTCACGTGACTCCCATAGACACTATGCAGTGTAATAGATTTAAAAGATCAAATGACTCGGACTAGAAGACTTATGAAACGAACTGTGTAACTCTGTTTCCTGTGTTATGCACTGCATAGTGTCTATGAGATTCACGTGACAAAAGAACGAAAGATTCGGACCAGAAGATATGAGAGGTGAGCTGCTCATTCTGTTCATCATAATATGTCCTTAGCTGCATTGTAATATTTTCATTACTGGAACTATAGCCACAATTTGAAAGAATCTGAATCAGAAGTAATGCTGTAACTTAAAGTTTAAAGTTTCCCAGCATGAGACTTAAACATGACATTAGAGACAGAGAGAAAGAGAGAGAGAATAATAAGGAAATATTTGAACTTAAATTTAAAATGTATTTAACTTTTTTTATTGCTAGGCTCAAGGAAATAAATAATGCAAAGAATAGGATTTTCATTAGTCTTTTTTAAGTGCGGATATTAAACCATTTTTGGAATCTTCAACATATAGTTCCTTCACATTTCTAGATTTCGTATTTAAACCGATTTCTGCTAGTCATAACAAAATGATGCAAACAAATGATGGTCCAGCAGCTCTGTGTTAGCACTACATAAGAGGAGAGTCAATTAGTGCGACTGTTTTGCAGCCAACAACACACAGGTGATACAGATGGGGTTTATCATGCAGCTGTAGATTAGTACAAAAGCGTTCTGCCTTAGCCTTTTTTCAAAGGTGCATTCGAGTCAAACCGGGACTTGTGATGCAATCATTCCTGGTGAATGAAGGTGTAAAATTGATTGGCATTTACAAAAGATGGTCACAGTAAAATGATGGTGCAAACATTTTTTTAAAAAGGCTGTACGTCGTATCCCAGAACTCATGAAACGCTGAAATAAGTGCATCAGTATAGCAGGGGATTATATAGAGAAATTAAGGTAGCTTTTACTCCCATTACTGTATTCTGTTATTTTGCACAATCAAAAGTCCCGGTTTGACTTGAACACCCTTCATACGTTCTATTTCGTCTCCTCCAGTGCTCTACTACATTTGCATGTATTGACTTACGCTCAGGAAAACACAGAGTGATTAGTGCCGATTAATCTACTGTAGCATCGCACCATCAAGCATACGTCAGCCACAGGACATTTGTTACCACACAGCAGCACTTATCAATCAATGATGCCCTACATTCACTCACACCTCCCCCTCCCCCAGCACAGTGAAACCTGCACAGTGCATACAATACGGCTTTGAAATAAATATAACTGTCAGTCTCTCCGGTATGAATAAACAACTACACACAATCACGTTGTTTGCAAACTGTTTCTCCCGATTTCTGAAATGTCTGTAAGCAGTTCAGGAGGGAGCTGATGAATCTACTGCAAAGGTATAATCAGGCTTCAGCAGGTTGTCTCCGCTGACTCAGAATACAAATAAGTATATACTTCAGCATAAAAAATAATAATAAAGTCAACTCTACTGGCACAGTATTACAAAGGTAAGGATATATTAAAGCGCATACTCAGGTTTAAAAACCGCATGATGAATTGCATAAGTCCCAGAATGAATCAGACTCACACTGAAGGAAAAGTTTGTCATCAGCATATGTCATTGTACTTTACAGGGTGATAATTGCACAAGTGAAAATCTAATACTTTTGCTTTTGCATTGTATCACTTAGCTCTATTGCTCATGTTTATTGACAGTGGAAATGTTCCGACAGCTCTCCCGACACTGCATGTGTGTGCAAAACGTTTCACATTGTTGCTTTCTAAACAAGGGACAATTCTAAACTGATTTTGCAATGTACTACAGTAAGTCCCCTACATACGAGCATTCGAGTTACGAACGTTTGAAGATCAATGGCGGAAGTTAGATCACATGTCCGACGTACATTACATTGTTATGTGCGTGTAGTGGCATCCCAGGATGTCCGGAAGCAAGCATAAAAGAAGCAGCATTGAAGCTGACACTGCTAAGAAGCGCCAAGCAGTAATGATGGAGACAAAAGTGAAAAAATTGCGAGAATGGAGCAAGGTGTAAAGATGGAAGACATTGCTCGTTCTTTCAACATGAATCGTCCAACCACTGGCATGATTCTAAAGAACGCTATACTGTAATATACTGTGTATAGCCAGTTGTACTGTAGCACCTAGACAATGTTTGTTGGACTTACGAACAAATTGGACTTACAAACGAGCTCTCGAAACGGAACTCAATCATATGTAGGGGACTTACTGTATAGCTTAAGTGTGGATCCTAAAGCTGTAAGTTTTATTATTTTAAAGTTGAAGTTATTTGTTGAATTTAGGCACACTGGGACTATAATGTTGATAACTGTAGCTTGTATTGACACACCCACATTCACACCCACCCAGAAACCAGAGAACATGGTGAAACCCACTCTGACACAAACTTAAACACAGACTGTAACCCGAGCACCGGGGTGAACCAACGATGGTGGCTCACTGGTTAGCTTGGTCATCAGCAAATTGGTAGTCATATGATGGTCCCTTTCCAAAAGGGGCAGAATCCTGACTGACAAATATATACAGCAGATGGCCAATACACTGACGGTGTAAGTTTACCTGATAAAATTATAACACCATATTGTATTCCATATAAATCGCATCCCTAGCCTATTTTGTAATATTCAAATTTCTGCATTTTCTGCATTATCTTGTCTTCTGACTCACTTCTGACTCACCAAGCCAAATCACCTCATCAGCTATTTGCATTTATTCTGCTTCCTCTTTGTAACTCCATATGTTCTAACCACCTTCATTACATCGACATGTCCTCGGTGTCACCACCAGCCCATTTCCAGCAGGGGCCTGCGATGTTTGCTGGCTCGAGTGGCCAATCATAGGTTCTCAGAGGTCAGAGCTGAGTGTCTGAGCGGAAGGGAGGAACGGAAGGCTCTGGGTGGCGGGAGACAGGATTATACAGTTAAAGTAATTACACCAGAGCGCAGCCCTAGCACTGCGCTCTGAATGATAATCACTAATGCCCCTGAATGAGCCCGGGCTGTAATTTACCAATTTACTGGAGACTCACGCTGACAATAAAAGAAGCCAGAGTTCTGCATTCTCGGATAGCTCAAAACACTCCAATTACTGAAAACTGTTACGTAAAAATTAGTAAACTCAAAATTTATGCAGCTATGTAGCTGTTACTGTATATTGTGTAAGGCTCAAATACTGGGTCATGTCTTGTTACAGAGCCTTCTTGCTTCCAGGTTTTTACCACCACCGCTATGCTCGTTTCACATCTGTCCACACCTGCCTGCTTTAATTAGCCTCAATGTGTCTTGTTTACATGTATATTAATGTTATTGCAGTGCTACTGTATCAGTGTCTGTTTAATGCTCCAAATATCAGCAGAAAACTTGGCTTAAACAGAAAGTTTCTGCTTTATATGTTTTTTTGTTACTCATATACCCTACCACTGTGCCACTGGAAGCAGAAAAACACTGGGGGGAAATGCCAGACATTGCAGCACAGTGTGTGAACCGTGGTTCTAACATGTTTCTCAGCCTCAGCTACCTCGCTCAAGTTCATAATTGGTTCCAACTAAAAATGTGCAGGGATTGTTTTTTTTTTTTTTTAATCCAATAATTCTGGTTTTAATCTGCCTGTAATGCTCTTTGATGCTCTTTTGATACCCTTTTGTCTCATCGTCGCATCATCTATACCACTTTATCCTGTATACAGGGTCACGGGGGGCATGAGGAGGGGTACACCCTGGACAGCGTGCCAATCCATCACACACATACACACACACTACGGGCAATTTGGGGACACCAATTAGCCTAATCTTTGAACTGTGGAAGGAAACAGGAGTACTCAGAGGAAACCCATCAATCATGGATTTTGAGACATTAGTAGTAAGAGAACACTAGTGAGAGTAGACACTCATGTTGGATGAGTAGGCACTCATGTTGGATGAGTAGGCTTGGAGTTCAGTCAGTGTTCCAGTTCATCCCAAAGCTGTTCAGTGGGGTCGAGGTCCGTGATCTGTACAGGACACTTGAGAACTTTTACACCAACTTTGGCAAACCACAAATTTAACTCTTTTCTGTTTGTTTAACCATACAACTAGGATGTGTAAAAGAAAAGAGTTAAATTGGTACTAAATACACCATAACCAAACATAACATAAGATACCAACTTCATTGAGCTCAGTGGGGACGGCACAAGCTTCATATGAGTCTCGGTTGAACTTTGGAATGCATTTTTGCATGGAACGAGGGTTGTAGAATTTGGACCCAATTACTTACGTTATACTTGTTTTCTGGGTGACAAACTTCACGTCAATGTGCAGAGCAGGAACATTTATAATGACCAAGACCTACAGTATGGTAATGTACTGATATATACACCCACTATATATAGTTATATTGATTTAGGAGATGCCTTTTTTTATACCAGATAACATATTCGTATTTAAATCCAAATGTTCCTAATGTATATACATAATCAGTTACTTGTTAGCAAATCCGATTGCATTTCCAGTCAAAGTCACTGGTAAGTCTACCATATAGATACACAGTTACTACTGTATATAAAGTTAGGGGTCAATGGACAAGGCACACTACTGGTAAGAACATATTGTAGCATCGTCATGACATGGTCCTGCTATTTCTTTTTAAGACTGTGCATATTTTCTGTTCTGTATTAACCACGCCCACTTTATTGGTAAGAAAGTTAGATACTGTAACTCATCATGCATATTCTACACACAGATAATCATCCTCTACCTTTCACTAGCATCAGATTCTGACTGTATAACGTCAATATAATTTGACACAATAACATCATATTTAACATACAGTATTAAAAGACCAGTGATCCTTGCTCCTGTTGCGCAGTTGTCCTCTGTCCCTAGTCTCGCACTCTCAGAAACATGTGTACCAAAATGTTCCTTGCTTGTGCATCTTCTGTACCTTTGACTTGTATTTTTTAAAAGGAATCGTGTACATAGTGTACCTTTAAAAAATAAAAAATAAAAGATTTCAGATGATTCAAATTTTTTTAGATTATTAACATAACATTAAAATATCAATAAAAATTTTGGGATCTACAGTACAGTGATATTTGCCTACATGTTTTATTTTAGTCACAATTCTTGGATTGTACTCAAATGATGAATCTGTGCTGACTGCTGGCTCTGAAACATGATTTATGATCAGTAGTTGCTTGCCAGCACCATTTCTAAAACAAAATGTTTTGTTCAACTCAGCATAATATCTGGATTAAGAGTGGAAGAAGTTTTATATAGGAAGAAGTTTTATATAGCCACAGACATCACATATGAGTAATAGATGCACTTTATGATCCAATATACGTATTATGCACAACAACAACAAAAACAGTGTCTCATGCTTCAAATTTATTTTGAATGAACTGGTCTAATCAAACATAAATGTATTGTATTGGGATTTTATGTGGTAGACCAACACAAAGTGGCACATACAGTAATTGTGAAGTAGAAGGAAAACGATAAATTGTTTATAAAAATTTTTATAAATTGTGCATTTGTATTCCGCCCCCTTTACTCTGATACCCCTGACTAAAATCCAGTGGAACCCATTGCCTTCAGAAGTCACCTAATTAGTAAATAGAGTTCACCTGTGTGTAATTTAATCTGTGTATAAATACATCTGTTCTGTGAAGCCCTCAGAGGTTTGTTAGAGAACATTAGTGAACAAACAGTATCATAAAGCCCAAGGATAAAGTAGTGGAGAAGTTTACAGCAGGGTTAGGTCCAAAAAAAATATCCCAAGCTTTGAACATCTCACGGGGGAACTTTGCAATCCATCATCCGAAAATGGAAAGAGTATGGCATAACTGCAAACCTACCAAGACATGGCCGTCCACCTAAACTGACAGGCCGGGCAAGTAGAGCATTAATCAGAGAACCTGCCATGAGGCCCCTGGTAACTCTGGAGGAGCTGCAGAGATCCACAGTTCAGGTGAGAGAATCTGTCCACAGGACAACATTTAGTCATGCACTCCACAAAATCTGGACTTTATGGAAGAGTGGCAAGAAGAAAGCCATTGTTGAAAAAAAGCCATTTGCAGTTTGCGATAAGCCATGTGGAACTGCAAACGGGACTTCTTACTGCTTTCATTCATCATTTTCCTTCCACTTTACAAGTATGTGCCACTTTGTGTGGGACATAAAATCCCAATAAAATACATTTGTGGTTGTAACTTGACAAAAATGTGGTCCATTTTGGATGGTCCAAAAATATAAAGGATTGATTGAAGCGAAGTGTAACTTTTTATTAACTGAAATAGGTCTTTTTCTGTACAAAGGTACCACTTAATATAGAGTTTCGATATTCGAGAGCTTGGTTCAACGATGGTGCAGATGCATTACTTGTGATGGAGACTGTGTTGAGTCGTACCTTTGTATAGAAAAAGAGTTATGCCAGCACTGTATACAATGGCTAGGGTTTGGGTACTGGCTGGGAATCGAACCTGGGCTTTTCGCAGGGCAGGTGAAACATCTACCACAGCTTTACGTCATATAGCAGACCTTTTTTGTTTTATCCAACTAAACTAGTAAAAGGCGATGTTGTAAAATGAGCTTTACCTACATGAAGATGTTGACATGACTGTCAGAGTAGCACCCGTCTGCCACGTACCACACGTTTACGTCATGCAACAAGGCACATTTACTATGCAATGTATCCAATGCTTGTCTATTGTATTGTATGTTTTGTTTATAAATTACCCGTCCATCCATCCATCCATCCATCCATCCATCCATACAGTACATAACCCATATCCGAAGCACTACAGTATATGAGATAAGGGAGACAGTGTTCTTGAAAGCAGTGATTCATTCTAGACTCTGTGTTACAGTATAACAGGTAGGATGTTCTGACTTGCAATGTGACACACAAGCCGAGTCCCCTCGTTAAACAGGGTGAGTGCTGAGCGCAGTGCTGCAGGTGTCTGGTGCGCTGATTTATAACAGCTTCATTAATAAATGTGTGGCTAGAAAGAATCTACATGATATTTTTGAGTCATATGTCATAAAACAATAGCAGTAAAACCTCAATATTTATTACTCTTCAATAGTATAAGTAACATTTCATCCATCCGTCTAGGAACCTCTGTAGTCTACCTACGGGACGGGGAGACCAGTGGTGATCACCGTGGTATTTATTCCCGTCAACATTCACACACGTCATTCATAGCCCTAACTGTACTCTAAAACACTCTGGGAGTTAATTCGACACCGGGGATTTTGGTATGCGGACAATAATCTTGAAATAATTAGGTAATCAAATGTGAAAATGTACTGTTTTGGTAGACTGAATATTAAAAACATAAACAAAAGGGTAAGGGGTATTTCTTAGCTGAACGTCCCTGTTTATATGCTTATAGCACTTTAAAGGGGAGTGTTTTTAATAAACCATGAACGCAATCATATTATGTTCTAATATAATCACAAAGCATTGCATTTGCAATTATGTATGAAAATTCACGGGGTGTTCAAGTCAAACCAGGACTTTTAATTGTGCAGAATAATAGAACACAGTTATGAGCATTAAAAACTAGCTTTATTTCTATATATAATCCCCTGCTATACTCATGCACTTATCCCAGCGTTTCACTAGTCCTTGGATACCATCAAGGTAAAAAAAATTCTCAGTACAATGAAGCCACGATGGGACTGTCTGCTTCACGTCTAAAAGGCTGGCCTCCCAGGAACTCCTTTAATGGCCCAAACATGTGGAAATTAAGTTATAACCTGATATCATTTTAATCTGTTTACACAAAGACAACTTGTATCTGTATTGTTCTTGTAATCCATTATGAACAAGGGAAACTATCCAGTCTCTCATATGTACCGATGGTTCATTACAGGCAAATGATCAGTTACTGGATAATTATCATTGGCGGTTGTTCATTATTGCATTAACAGTGCCTGCTTGATCCGCCCCTGGTGCTTTAATTGATCCAACCATGTTGATTTGTGTGTTGTGCTGCCTGGGAGTAGCTCTCAAGTATATCTAGGGATTAGAATAACGCCAGGGAGACGTATAGAGCAACGACAGGAGTCATGCAGGGACTCAGGTGCCAGAATACAATGGGCAAGGACAAGACAACACAAACGGCACACTGTACTGGGCTAACAGCCTAGTTTCACATTCAGACCAAACGGGACATTGGTACAAATTTAAGATGGAAGCGAGGACACAAGAATCCTATGATCATCTGAGCATCTCTGAAAGCACTGAGAACATTCTTCATCACTTGTTTATTACAAAGCAATGACTCAAGGCACTATATAAAGACAAAGACGACCACATTTCATCTCTTCGTTTGCTCTCTTTCATTCCTAAAAAATACTTTTTTTCAATGATGTTCTCCCCTTTCATTACAGTGTAACCTCAGCTTTACTTCATCTGTAAGAGGCGCCATTCCTCTGCAATCAATAAATAATCAATAACTTGTTTATCTATTACTTGATCTGGCCTGAATGCAGTTCTTGTCATATTATTTCTGATTACTGTGACTATTCGCTTTATATGCCGAACTGCCATAATGTTACAATGTGAAGTACAGTTTTGTAGGTTCGCCTTGGGCCACTGGGGCAGTTCTGGCCCCTCAGGGCATGACTTCACAAGACCTCTGGGGGTGTGCTGTGGTGTCTGGCAGTAGGATGTTGGAAGCAGATCATTTTGGTGCTGTGGGTTCCATAGATCAGACTTGTTTGTCCAGAGCATCCCATGGGTCCTTGATTGGATTAGGAACTACAAAGTTCAGATGCCAGGTTGGGTGTCTTTGCACTGCAGCCTGTGGTGCACTGGGTCTTATGATGCCTTTCTATCAAGGGCAGCACTGACTTTTTTCAGCACTTTATGCTGCATTTGCTTTTCAGTGGAATCAGACCAGACATAGCCTTTGTTCGGGCAAAAATTAGCCTTAGGTGCCCATGATCCCATGATCATATAAGTGATAATCAGTGCTAAGGGGGTTAATGTTTTGGGGTGTTAATCCTTTAACTGATACTGATGTATATATTCACCGTGCACTAACAGTACAATCAGGAACTGCACTCTTTATGCGATATCATAAAAATGTTACGGTGACATAATTTTGTGATTAACAGTCTCATTCCCCATGAAAAGAAAATAATGTGAATTGATTTTCAAAAACATCAACACTGTATTTCACCTCTTTATGTTCTTTACAATATGAGATCTTAGCAGTGATATGAATACAAAAACAGTGTATTCCTGCAGTTATCCTGCTGTTTGGTTGACTGAATTGAATTAACGTCAGACACGTCGTCCCTTGAGGCTAAACCACAGTTAGTCATGTGCGATAACAGACACCCAAATGAACACTTGGACTTTTGACTGCTATTTAGATGCGGCTTTAAGTGAGAGATATTGGGATAGTTTTTTTCATTATTTTTTTTTAATATAAATTGAATTACAAGCATACTGGAAGCAGCAGCTGATGTGTCTGTATTTATTTTTTAAATGGTAAAGCTTTTAAGATGCTCAGGGTCTTTATGTGCGTTTTTATGGGGGGGATTTCGGGAATGAACAATAGCACAGTTAAAATGTTGGGAACCTGTCGAAAGGTTCCATAAAACTGAACATGAGTTAAAGAAATATTTTAACACCTAGTGATTCCACATTTATTAACGATGAGTCTTCATTTATGAAGATATAAATATATTCATCATTCGTTTACAAGGCATGTTTAAAATCTTATTAGACAATATGTTTGAGAACGTGTAAATGTAGGTATACTACTGTACATAGAGACTCATTAATGTAAGGCTTCAAACTGTATAACTGGAGCTAATTAATATACACTGTAATGTTACTGGAGCGTATACCAGGAGACATTTGGTACAAGGCAGGTTACACCCTGTACAGGTTGCCAATCCATTGCAGGGTACACACAGCATGGACAATTTGGGAATGCTAATTAGCCTAATCTGCTTGTCTTTGGACTGTGGGAGGAAACCGGAGTAACTGGAGAAAACCCACCAAGCACGGGGAGAACTTTCAAACTCCACACAGGCGGGAATCGAACTCTCAACCCTGGCGAAACGAGGCTACAAACCACTATGCCACCAGGCAGCCCTACTGCAATATTATATCTGCATTATGTTGTTACATAGGTTTAAGTAGTTGATTTGTATCAATTGCAGGCACAGAATCAATGAAATTTTGTAAAATTAATTAAAGGAAAGCAATCCCTCAAAAACAAGAGAACATAAAATACGGCAAACACCAAGTAAACAGGAACTGTGTAAACAGAAACCAAAAAAGTCCAAATAAAAGTCCCTTGCAACACCAAAGACTAAGGGGACTGCCTTGACATAACAGCAACAGCTACGCCATGCTAGCAAACGGTTATTGTAGATCACTCCATAAAGGTCTGTGGACCCTCATAAGGCACCTTACACCTATTTATAAGTTAATGTCAACTTATAGTCTTTAGTATGCTAATGGTCTTTAGCATACCAAATCAGTAACTTTTTCATTGTGCCATCATACTGAATTTCGCCTTAGCTCTACCTTAGCATTTTGTGAGCTACACAGTAGCTAGCTATGTCATGGTTTATAAACCCGTAGTGATTCAAAGCAATACCTGTGAAAGTGGGAACTGGGTATTAGTCTATGCAGTGATGCACTGCAGTGGCTGAGCTGCATTATTGGAAAAATTAGGACATGTTTTGTTAGATGCCACTCTTTAATGATATAATCATTAGCAATTCAGAACATTTATCCTGGTTGCTTCCAATTGTTGTTTTCAAAAGTTTGATTCTTGCTTCTATTAAACGTGGGCCTTTGAAAGATATCCCATGCGCATTTTTAATCTGTGTTATATCCAAACAGAAGCCTACCTCCTCCCACTGGTGTATGTAGCGGATGAGCCGGGAGAGTCTCAGCAGCCTCAGCAGACTGAGGATCTTGGTGAAGCGCACGATGCGCAGGGCCCGGGCCGTCTTGTACATCTCCGAGTCTATTCCCTTCTCCACAATGAGAAAGATGTAATCCACAGGGATGGACGAGACAAAGTCCACCACAAACCATGTCTTCAAGTACTTTTTCTTAATGACCTTGGGATCCAGGATGATGTCAGAGTTGTCTTCGATGATGATGCCAGTGCGGAAGTTAAGCACCAGGTCCATAAGAAAGAAGGTGTCGGAGACAACGTTGAAGATGATCCAAGGTGTAGTGGTCTCCTCTTTGAAGAACGTGATGCCTACTGGAATAATAATCAGGTTGCCCACCATGAAGAGGAGCATTGTAAAGTCCCAGTAGAACCTGAAGGGAAGGGAGAGCAGGAGGCAAAATAAAACAAGGTGAGCAATCACTGCTAGTATGAAAAGTACAAAATGTATGGGGCTTTGTTTGTTGGTTTGTTTACATGATCAGACACACAATGGTGTAATATAGTTTTGCACATCTGGACATACTTGTTACATTTGACTTTTAGGCTTTGCGTAAAAAATGTAGTGTTATACAATTAATTGTTCTACTGTTTACCATGCTCCATTGTTTACTGTTATATACGCAATCTGCCCCCCCCCCCAAAAAAAAAACATCCCATACTAAGATTTCATTCCACCGCATTTAACTTTGATTACAGCCTGCAATATGGTGGCCAGTTCATGTGTGAAATGATTCCTCATGCTCTCAGAACCACTCTTTCTGGGTCCTGAAATATGCCTGTGCCACCCGGGAGGAAATAAAATGCACTGATGGAATTTCCTGGTCTTTCAGTACATCAGCTGACTTCATTTTATTACCATGTTATGTTGCTCAGTCTAGACCTGCCTCATAATGCTGCCTCCTGAAGCTTGTAGAGTTCCCTTCTAACCATGATGCACTCATTACTCTGAAAAAGGGTCAACTCACCAGACCACATGACTTTTTCCCAATTGAATCTAAAGCGTCTCATTAACTATTAGTTTTATTAACGATAGCTGTGTAGTCCCAATCCTGTGAGTTTCCTCCACATTGTACATGTGTGTTTGTGTAAATACTTTTAGCATTTAAATGATCTCCATTCATGATTACTTTTAACCACATTTCTTACACAAAATTGACTGTCCAGCACTACTGTATCCTTCCAGACGATGCTTCAAAAGCTTTTTAGTCCAAACAGTGTATATTCTAATCAATGTAAACTTGAGAATTTCTCATGTTTTTTTCTTTGAGCTAAATAATGTCACCAGACAATATACAAGGCTCTGTTCTTTGCAGTAAAACATTGGGTCGCATTTCTTTAATATAATTTACATTATTTAATTTCATTTAATACGAAGAAATAAGGTGTGGCTCAAGTGTTTTGCACGATACTGTATTGCATGTCCATTCCTCTCCAAACCATGCATGTTAGTACAGATAAATTAGAAGTAATGTATACTTAGATAAGTAGATAAGACTGTTTTTTTAATGGACATGTAAGTGTTTGGTATAAATGACAAATAAAGAATATTTAAAAAGAAAATACAAGACCGTAATTGACCAGGTTGAACACTGGAAGTTCGATGTATTGAAGCAGACTAACCAAGCTAACCAGATTTTTTTTATTTATTATTGTTTATGTTTTGACTTTACATCCATGACCTGAAATGACCTTTGCAGCAGGGTAACTGTATTGTGTTTGTGTGGCGCTGAATGAACACATGCTCTGGAGTGTCTGAGGATTGGCGGAAGTGACGGAGTTTCCGTGCGGCACGTGGAGAGAGCTCAAGGTCACCGCTATTACTCCCGAGGCGCACTGCTGACTCATAACTTGAGGCTGATGTAATCCATGACCACATTCACTTCTTTAGGCTTAATTGTTTTTTTTTAACATCACACCTCTCTCTCTCTCTCTTTCTCTGTCTCTCTTTCTCTCTCTCTCTCTCACACACACACACACCTGTGCATTATGCACCAATAGACACTGATATGAACACCTGAGCCAACACCACTCAGTAAATCTTTTTCTTTTTTAACAATAATATACAAGTGCTACAGCTTGTAGTCTTCAATACAATGAAGCATCAATCCTGACTTTCAGAAGATTTCAAACTGTGATACTGATAACACTACAAAGATGCTATACGTCTGGTAGATATATTACACACATATAACCGAGCCAGGGCTGCTGTCAGTCACGAAATAAAACCCTCGCTGCTTCCAACCTTAAATCACACCTCTTTCACTCCTCTCCAATTTATGCAAGATTAATGAATAGCTCATGGTGATTTACATGACTGTAGTAAGCATACAGAGAATTAAAAACTCTAAAGCAATTCTGAATTATTATATGCACTGACATTAGTGGAACATCATTTCATGGTGCCATCTGCCTGTGAGTGTGCTGTTGTCTCTGTTTCTCCTAAAAGCTACCATTGCCCAGAACTCCATATCTTAAAACCTTGGATATGCCACTGAGGGAAAGAGCCAGCTCAATCTGGCAACCCTAATGTGGATAATTGCATGCACTATGCGATGTAAAGCTCAAACTGAAAAACAGATGGGGAAATCTTAGGAACAGCCAAAAAACAAACAAACAAAAAAAAAAAACCAAGAACTGTGCGGAAATATGAATGATAATTAAAAAGCATTAGAGATCAATGGTTTAGTCTGGCTGTTTTTGGCGCTGTCTGCTGTCTGTGGTGCTGAAATCCAGCCCCTGACTTTACTGTAGCATCAGCACGCTTCATACAGTACAGCTCTCTTTTATTCTTTCACTTTTGTTTTGTGGATAAAAACAGGGAGTGTACAATTACAAAGCAAACACATACACACACTTTACACAGCACAACTTTCCTTCCCTCTCGTAGATCTTACCTGAAGTCGCTGTAAGGGTGGATGATCCACTTCCCGGCTGACTTGACGCGCTCCTGCTCTCTCTCCACCGCTTTCTGGCTCCCGTACATCCGTAAGGAGAATTTATTGACCCCCGGCTGGAGCATGCTCCCGAACTGCCTCTGCATGAAGCTCGCCTGGCTCCCGCGCGCCTCGCCATCCTCGGGCGCGATCTGCGCTCCGTCCTCGGACTTGAGGAACGTCACGGAGTTCCTGGGCTGCTGGCTCTGCGTGGAAGCGGACGCTTTTCGACTCGGCGCGTTGGAGAACGACACCTTGGAGTCCTTCTTCTCGGGGACGCCGCCGGCGGCGGGACTGGAGGAGTCCCTGGGGCCCGCGGGCGCGTCCGTGCCCGAAGTTGAGCAGGTCGTCGCGCGTTTGTTCGCGTCCTGCTTGTCCTGTTTGGACATGATGGAGCGCAAGCTGCCGGTGCCGGAGCCTCGTCTGCACTCGCCGTTTTTGTTGCACTTCATTGCGGAAACCGGAGCTGCGCCGTGGCCGCCTCCTTCTCCCGGAACATGACAGGCGTCTACGGTGAGCGCGAGAGGAGACGCTTTGCCGGGATCGGGTTCGTCGCGCGCCGCCGCATCACTCAGACGCGCAGGCGCGAACGTCCGAACCGCTGCGTCTGTGGGAGCGACTACTTCTACTTGATCGACACGCTCTGAAGTGTCTTGGAGAGCCGGGATCTCGTCGTTGGAGGAGCTCTTGTGCGCGGATCCCCCTCCCGACGTGAAGTTTTGCATCTTCCCCGCTCCTCCTCCTCCTCCTCCTCCTGCTGATGCTCCTACACCTCCTCCTCCTCCTCCGGTGCCACCGGCTCGCCTAAGTCGAGGGTGTTGAAACTTGGGATCTTCTTCACTGTCCTCCGCCTCGTCCATCATGTCGTGATTGTTCGGGCCGCACTGGTTGGACAGTCTGGTGTCGCAGCGGCTTGCGCAGTGGATCGACGTTGCGCCACAACCGCTCACGACCGCGGGCTTATGCGTGACGACTCCAGAACCTGGGGAAAGCTCGTTCCGGTCCATAGTGTTCGGGGATCAAAATGGGCCTCCGGGAATCTTTTCGGAAGGGGAAACCAATCACAAGAAAGAAAGAAAGAAAGAAAGAAAGAAAGAAAGAAAGAAGGAAAGAAAGAAAGAGTTTTATTCGCCTTTCATGCTTTATACATACAGCAGCTTCATTCATTCATTCATTCATTCATTCATACAGCTCTAACTTTTTATGCAGCACAATATAGTGGAAGAACTCAAAGTTCAACTTATATAGTAACAAAAAATGACTTAATTTCGCCTTCATCAATCAGATCATCAGTCTGGTCTCTGAAGTTTGCTTCTTGTTTTGCACTTAGAACCTTTAATAATTAAGAATCTTTAATAGCTGAAAAGCTATTTTTCCCCCAGTTCTAATCAATCAATAAATATCAGAGCTTTTTCAAATTTCCTTATTCTTGTCTTATGAAAAAAAACAACAACAACAATGGTTTATATAATCTGTTACATTAAGATCCTGTTTAACCAGCGGGTCTTTAACCAACTCAGTTTGTGTTTTGATCATTGTTCAGAACAAGTAGGATATTTAAGCAGGGAGTAGAACCAAAAATGGATGTAAAATAGAATTAATAATGTTTAGATACCAAATAAATTGTGATAAAAAGCATCATATTCTAGCATCTACAAATGTAGCTATTGTAAATTATAGATCGATAGCCTCATCAGTGTTTTGGCTGCTCCACATGGGCTTTCTAGAGAGAGAGAGAGAGAGAGAGAGAGAGGTGTGATTACACCTAAATGTGATCTACATATCCAGTGAGATTTATGTAATATCAAGGAGACTGCCAATACTCGCCATTAAAAAAAAACCAGGTGTGGGTTCTTGGGGGGCTCTTTTTAATTGTTTTAAAGGGAGTGAAAGCCCAGTTATTAGATTTAACCGATTAAAAAAAAATTCAAAGCCAAAAATCTTTTTGAGTTTTTAAACATTTCAGAAAACATTTTTAAAAATTATTGGCTGGATTTAATTTCCTTTAAAGAAGCAGTTTGTGTTTTATAGCTGCATGCGCATATCAAATATTGACAAACATATGTCTTTCTAACAACTGATAACGTTTCGAACCTCAAAACGTAAGAGGTCATCATGCCATCCATTCCAGCTGCTGGTGGAGCTCATTTCTGGTCCGTAAAACAATATAATATCTGTAACCTGCTAAATGAAATGACTGCTACAAACCTGTTATGTTCATTTTATTTCATTTGTATTCTTTTTTTTTATTTTTGAGAGAGATTCTCTGCAGGACAGTTTAATCTGTACACTTGTTTCTAGCTAAAACAAATTCGAATTCATCTTATTAACCAAGTTTCATTCAAATGCCACTGCAGTAGCCGAGTACGCTTTGAAGTAATCAGCATAAAATATGATTGCCACGACATTGTGAGGTCCTTGTCATAGAGGATGTCCTCAATGACAGGTTTACCTCAATGACATCAACTTACTGCCCCCTGGTGATGGAAATGGGAGACTGTTTCACATACTAAGGCAAGACAGGAAAAGAGGCGAGCAGTGTGTTCAGGTTCAGCCCGGGTTTATCTCAATTACATTGACTACAAGGCAGTAAAACACTCACATAGACAGAGATTGGAGAAATCCTCCCTTTTCTCTTAGCTGCACCGATGATAATGTTCTATGAGATTTGTCCTTTGATCTGGCTTTGATTTCAGGGTTAATGCAACTGACCGAAAATGCTTATTTCTTTTGAACATTTGACTACATGTTAAAAGATATACAGTATCACAGATATTCATCCAGATACAGGACTCATTAAACAATAAAAAGCTACAAAACAAAGCATCCAACAGATAATAATAGAATAGTAATATAACAATGTCTTGATTGTTTTTTAATAGAGGTCATTAAACTCATCATGAGCACCTACACGCTCTCATTACACACTTCTACAGAGTGAACGCTACACATGGCAGAGTAAAGGCATGCACCTGACTTACACCAAGTAACAACAACTCAACAATAAAGCTCACTGATTTATTTGATTCCACATCCCATCAGTTATCTTAAAGAACAGAGAACAGACCCTTCACCAACGTTCCCTATAGCTGACATAAATTTACCCCTGGAAGAGAGACAGGCTTACCTTGAGAGAGCCGGCGTGTGCCAATGTCATTGAAAGGTTGTCTGAGCTCTGTGGACTGGAGCGTGGCATCCATGTGCCGAGGACACACATCATGCGGCACCTAAAAGAGGGTCAGTGAGCCGTCAAGGCATCCTGTTTCCTCCCGGTTGCTTCTTTTTACCTTCAAGTGCTTGCTGCTGAGTGATTGATGACAAGCTGCATAACACTGAATCACAGTTTCTCTGTGTCTGCAGCGTCACGCGCTTCCTGGTTGGACACACAGGAGTGTGATGCTCCCGGCTTCATTTGCATAAAAGGCAGAGTTCCGAGAAAAGGAGACGAGACTGGGATTGATCTTGGAGGGGAGCCAGACGGACGAGATCGCAGGAACCGAGACAGAAGAAGGCAGAATAGATATACAGTATATACAATGTCCTTTTCTAACATTTACCAGGTATCAAAGGCATTTGTAGTTTGTAACACTGGCTCCATGTCAGATGATACTGTATCTGCAAATATAGCTTTGTACTAAAAGTTTAATTTCCTTTTTTTTTTTGTTCATAAGATAAATAATCATTCAGGTTTGTTGACGGTGAAGTGACTGGTTGCTTTACTTCCCAGGGAGCCCTCATGTCTTTGTTTCCTTCTGGCTCTCCCTTTTAGTTATGCTGTCATAGTTAGTCCTGCAAGAGTCTTTTAGGAGTTTCTCACACATTTTATACTAATTTCAAGCTGCTTTGTGATAATGGCCATTGTTAAACGTGCTATATAAATTAAATTGAATTTAATTGAATCTGCAGGAGTGTGATTAGAGGTGGATTTTATAGCTTTTTAAAGGGCTTGACTTCCTACATTCTTTTTAATTATCTTGCAAATGAAATGTTTAGTACTTGGAAACCTATCAGATATGGAAACATTTGGTTGTCGGGTTCCTCCAGACAGACAAGCTGAGGAATGATTAATGATTCCAGATTGAACCTTTTCTAAGAGTCTTCATATCATAACGCATATCATATATTCTAAACATTATTAAAAAATGTCATGATATATGACATTTTTACAAAATCTGTTGTTTAAAATTTTTCCATGCAAGCCCAAGCTGTTACCTCCAGCATCACTGATTGATGAGCAGATCTTTCCTTTCTCCACACTTTGGCCTTTCCATTACTTTAGAGGTCCATTTTTATTCCTTAATTTTGCATTTCTTTGCAAATTTTGATCTGACCTTCTAAATCTTATTACTTATGACAGGTTTGCATCTTGTGGTCTCCATATAAATAAAAAAAAGGTTTTGTCTGTACATTGATCAGAACTCGCCCTTTCAATGATCTTTACGTTTCATACATTGGAGGATCCGAAATCAGTCTCCGAAAATTTTCTGTCTGTATGTCTGTATGTATGTCTGTCTGTATGTATGTATGTCTGTCCAGTCGATTTTTGACACAGCATCACGCTAAACTGGCTGGACAGAATTTAATGAAACTTTGCCAGTCCTTAGCCATTTGCCTGAAGTTAAATCTGAGCCAGAAATGTAATCAAAATGTTGAGTAGAAAGGATGTTATGAGCAGTTTTGTATCAGATTACCTCACAGCAGCCATCACTTTTGGGGACAAATATAGTGCTTTTGCCCTCAAAGTGGGTGTGGCTATACATTGTGGCACTGAACAGAGCCAATTAACGCGATAGTTTACCGTAAATACACATATTTATGGAAGGTATGAAACTTTTAAAAACTGACTCTTCAAAGATAATTGGGCAGATCAATGTATGTTAATTCCTTCTGCGGGAAGTTTAAAATCAGTTTGTCTCATTTGTTCCAAAACCATGGTGCTAATAAAAAGCAGTCATGTGAAGCTACTACAAGATAAAACATGGGCCGTTAGAGCAAACATATCCACAACATTCCGAGGTCAGTGCGTGTAAAATACCTGAACTGACAGTATTATGCATGCTGAGTGAAAAATGAACAGTCATGTACCGAGATTAATAATCTACTTTAAACAGGAAGTGTATTTGGCTGGCGACAACAGAAGTACAACTTAGCATAAACAAGGCACAAGATTCTCAACATTACAAAATTTGAAAGTTAGGCAGAGAGTTCTGACATACAGAAAGACAGGCGGACATGTACTTGGGGTTCAACCATTACATTAAAGCTTATCAGCTTTAACCTTTTAACTATATCTAAAATCTCTGTTACCAACCAGTACTAATGCTAGTAGCCTCCATATTCCTTTACTTAAAGAGACTGGGATACCTTTAATTCAATTCAATTCAATTTTATTTGTATAGCGCTTTTAACAATTGGCATTGTCCCAAAGCAGCTTTACACAATCA
>JAOTRS010000022.1:6328062-6338288 GCA_028565755.1 Dinotopterus cunningtoni
CCTTGGACCCAAAATTTTGATCTTTTGTTCCCTGAGCCACTTATGGCAAGGTGCTCAATCATGCTAGAAAAGGCATTGTTCGTCATCAAACTGTTCTTGGATGGTTGGGAGAAGTTGGCCCTCAGAGGATATTTCTGCACCATTCTTTATTCATGGCTGTGTTCTTGGGCAAAATTGAAAGTAAGCCCACTTCCTTGGCTGAGAAGCAACCACATACATTAATGGTCTCAGGTTGCTTTACTGTCGGCATGACACAGGCCTGACGGTAGCACCATATTATCTGGTATATAATCTACTTCTTTTTCTTTCTTTTTTTTTGCTTTCTGGCTGCAATCTTGATAAGTGCTCAGGACAAAAATGTACATAGTATATAGATCTTTATTTAACCTGGTACAATAGATTGTATTTGTTAATTACAAATTGAAAAGATGCGGTCGGCTGGCTTCACATGGTTCGGAGGAAACACGTGATAGTCTTCGGCCCTCCCGACTGAGTAGTAGTAGCCTAAATGTGGGAGCCCCCTAGTGACGGGGAGGAATTGGCCACGACTAAATTAGGGAGAAAATCGGGGAAAAAATCCAAAAAAATAATAATAATAAAAAAGATGATGTTGGTTATTTATTTGGTTGTTTAGTAGCTTGTTTGTTTGACATTTTAAAGATTAATGTTTGATTAAGTACAGCCTTGAATTTAGAGATATTTAAAAAACACAAGCTTAATTTTCAAAGTTAAAGAAAAGCCGATTAGGCCATTTTGTAATTCATCGAACAATGCTGTGGTCAATTCAATTCAATTCAATATTACGTATAGAATGCTTTTAACTATGGTCACTGCCACAAAGCAGCTATACAGAATCAAAGAATAATGGAAATAAGTTTGAAATGTGTAAGAAAACAAGTATACATTATAACGCTGTTTCTCCCTGATGAGCAAACGGGGGTGACAGTGGCAAAGAAAACTCCCTGAGACGGCAACAGGAAGAAGCCGTTTGGAAAATAACGGCTTATATACATATATAAAATAAGTTCTTATAAAACAGTTCTTGATTGTGGTCTTAGACCCCTGCGTGCGGTGAAACTGAAGACGTCAAACACAAAGATACGAGAGCTAAAAATGGGTCACAAGAAGAGCCAGCTAAAGGAGAGCTGATAACGCAACGCAGACTATTTCTCACACAGCTGTCAAGGAGCGCATAACAACATGTCTGTTTATGTATAGCGGTGCAAAAATGATTTTGTTTAAACTGGAAATGATATAATTGAGTAGCACTAGGTAAAATAAAGCACAAGCTGTCAGAGGAAAATACTGATCTAGGTGTTTTCTTTACCTTATAGCAATTTGTCAATTTATTTATGACCTTATAAATTCTGACCCATTTATAGTAGAACATCTGCTAAACAAGCTTGTCATCTTTTTAAGTTGTGCTTCCTTCATTTTTTACTAAAATAAAGCAGACAAAGATTCAAGAATTTCTCATGGTGGTAATCCTAATGATTCACTTAAAAGTTCATAAATTGCAAAACTCTCTTTACAGAAAGCATCACATATTAATGATTAGATATCTTACTTTGTTAAATGATAATTTTTTCTAATCTGTAAAGCTACTATAAAAATGTTTGCATTTTGCTTCATCTATGAACATGCGAAACCAGCATCATACCTTTTTTTACCTCAGAATTTCAAGCTGCAAAGTTCGAAATGCATGTGTGTGTGTGTGTGTTACTCAGATTAAATATACGCATGTTGAACTGGTGTAGAAGTAGAACTGACCTCTTTTTGTGTTGATTTAGAATTACTGGTTTGTTCACTTTTAAAGATAAAATATTTGAAGTTAATTAGAATTATTATTAGTATTAGGAATGCTGGTTAAATGGGTTTCTCAAAGTGGAGTAAATAGGGGAGTACTCACTTCATCCATCTGTTCTCTGACAAAATTTTGTCATTTTCAGACCTGCAAAGTCAGTATAAATTACCAAATTCAGAATTTTTCAGATTTTTATAGATCTCACTCACTAAGACACAAAGCACTCTATGTATCTGAGGTTAAGTGACTGCTTGAGTATCTATACAAGGCACTATTAAACATATATCCTTCATCCTTAACAGGTTCACGGGGCACTTGGGAAAGAGACCTGAAGGGCAGGTGGAAAAGAGTGCATTCTAAAAGTACCTCTGTTAATGTACATGAGATTATTTACAAGTTTATTAATAGAATTTACTAAACCCCAGATACACAGAATGTCGCCAAACAGACCAGATCTGTGTCCTAAATGTCAAGACACAAAAAGGCACTTTTGTTCATTCCTTTTGGCACAAAGACAAAATTAAGCCTTTTTGGAAAGCGGTACACTACACTGTGCAAAAAAAACATTTTGACTTGATTCCTAGTTTATGTTTATGAGGGTGAGTTAAAAATGATCCACACTCTGGTTGAATTAAAACTGCAAGAATGTAGTTAGTATTCAGGAATATTGTAGGAGTTCTGCATATGGTTTATGTTTCCTTTACTGTATATATTACGCTATATCTAATTCCAATCAGTAAGATGCTCCAATTATACTGCTCGTATTGTATAGCTAACACTGATATCTATACTGAATCTACAGCTGTAGCCAAAAGTTTTGATAATGACAAATATTAATTTTCACAAGATCTTTTGTCATATGTTACTATGGTATACTGAAGTATTGCTACAAGAGTTTCATAAGAGTCATGAAGTTACATTACATAAAGATATACATGCAGGCAGTCAATATTGGCAGTGTTGACACTTCTTTTTTCAAGACCTTTACAACTCACCCTGGCGGGCTCTCAATCAACTTCTGGGCCACATCCTGACTGATGGCTGATGGCCTCTTGAGGACTGACCAAAAGTTCTCAATGAGATTAAGGTCTGGAAAGTTTCCTGGCCATGGACCCAAAATTTTGATCTTTTGTTCCCTGAGCCACTTATGGCAAGGTGCTCAATCATGCTAGAAAAGACATTGTTCGTCATCATAAAGCATTTTTGGGAAGTGGTACACTACACTGTGCAAAATATCTTTAAAAAAAAAACATTTTGATTTGATTCCTAGTTTGTTTACGAGGGTGAGTCAAAAATTATCCGCACTCTGGTTATATTGCAACTTTTTTTGCCCACACAGTGAGAAAACTAATGTAAGGAACGGGTTACTTTTAATTACTCTTACACTCTTTTTAAGATTTAAAATTGTAACAAAATCAGGGGTAAAATATAACTTCGAATCAGAATATTTATAAAATCATGATACTTCAAAATATTAATCGAATTACCATGTAGGATCATGACAGTATCGTATCAGAAGGAGACTAGTGATTCCCATCTCTACTGTCAACACTCTGGAAAAACGTTTGTTTTAAGGTGTTAAAGCATCCACCCTATCTTGCTCTGACTTTCACCTGTTTGGTGTCCTGTAAGCAGCCCTACAACAATGACAATTAGTAAAGAAAGCATGGCTAAAACATTTTTTTTTAAATAAGGGAATACAAAAGCTTGTTGACAGATTTATAGTGTATTGAAAAGCAAGGAGATTGTTAAATATAATGCCTTTGTCTTTTCTAAAAGTTAATTAAAATAAATTCTACAACCAGAGTGCGAATAATTCTTGACTCACCACTCATATTTTACAAAATGCAACCTTTGATATTGTTACTCCGTATAGTTATTCTAGTTTACTGCTTCATTGGTTCTACACATTTTGTTTAATCTTTTCTAATCCTTATTATAAATATTATAAATGTTGGAGATGTCAGCTGTAATTTCAATTTCCCGTCCTTTTTAAAAAGGAGGGTGTATTATGAGATACAGTATACTACTAGCTGCATTCACACACATTTATGTTCATTGTTCTATTCAGAACCTAGGAACTAAACTAGGAAACGAGGGAAACTAAACATTTTGCAAACAAATACTTCACACAAACCTGAGAGTTATGTTCACTTGTCTCTCATTTTTTTCACCTCAATAAATATCACTACATGTGTAAATACAGAGCACACCTCTTGGCCATTGACATATGAAATTTAAAAATTCATTTTAATAAAACCTAAAGCAATGATGCTTGATGTTTTTTTCTTTTTATGGGAATGGGACGGTCTCTATTTAAATGACATTCAAATCCTGTAATTGGCTAGGCGTGACAATGTGTGTATCTACAAGAGTTCATTACACATCTAACATCATTCATCCCTTTTTTTCACCCTTTATTTGCCCCCCCCACAGTCAGGTTTTGACTTAAAACCCCATCCCTGTTTGTACAGGACTGCTTGTCGTATTTGTTTAAAAAAAAAAAAAAGGAGGAACGATCATGCTCCAGTTCAAAGATAAAATTAATACAGATGACGGTGGTGGTGAGTGCATGTGTGAATGTGGTTTCTCTCCTCTGCTTCTAAACATGTCCATTGGCGCTTGCTCCAGGAAGTCAGATGATAAAGATTGATGATGATGATGAAGATGAGGTTAATAGGGTGTTGGCCTTAAAGGGTGTATTCTAGTCGATCAGGTTTCAGCTCAGCCCTCACCTCATTCTCAGTAACAGCAGAACCGAGTCTGAACTGGAGTGCCAGAACAATCTAAAACAGGGGTGGGCAAACTTATTGGTCATTTAAAGGGCCAGGGCGAGTTTTAAAAGGTAGGATCTGTGGCATGCTTTGTTGATGTTAATCACACTGAATCTGCTCACACACACACGCACGCACACAAAGGTAGAGCCAAACACCACCAACATCTTCTGTGCCATATCCGGGATGTTTGGAAACTTGGATTCGTTTAAAGAAGCATACAACCTTTCCAGTTTAGGGAGTTAAGTTTCTCCTTTAGGACCGATTCACACTGAAGACCTATCAGTTCCAACTGCAACTCCTGTGGCACTGTTTCAGATGTCCAGTGAAAGGGGACACCAGCTAAAGTGACTTCTCACTAAAATTTTTATTTTAACTTTTTTCAAAATCAGAGAAATGATGGTGGAATTTTCCATGCAGATCATCTGTTGATTTGCTGTATTTCTTCACATGTTGAGGGGCTTCTTTCAGCGTCGATAGTGTGGGGAAATAAGCGTCGTTTGATATTTGTCTCGAGAATAAAGTAAATTCGGCTTTGATGACTTTCGACATTTCTATACGTTTCATGAACAAATGTATCTTTCCCATATAGCTTTGTAACTCTGTTTACTGTTGATGCTGTGAGCAGGGATGTAAATTTGACCTTCCCATGTTTCCCCAAAAGGATGTCTGAGTTGAGGGAGTCCTTGCACTGCTTTTTCTTTTCTGAATTATGACTCAGCTTAAGAACAGTAGCCCATTAGTATAAACCTGTGATACTGAGAAGTACAGCTGAGGCTACACTCAAAGCTGACGTTATAGAAAACTATTCACCACCTATAGACCAATCTGATTAAAAAATTCAACAAGGCGAAATTCAAGGCAAAATTTATATATATAAAAAAAAAGCCTATTTAAATGTCATGATAAAATCCTTTAGCAGAACCACTAAAGTGAAAGTGTGACTATTCATGATGCAAAATTTTCTTTTCATCATTCTAATTTCCTGACAGATGATGTACATTCTGATTTTTCATTTATTATGATTTACAAAAAAATATTGTTAAGTTAAAAGAATAAAAATAAAACATCTGCACTAAACTGAATCACTGTGTGTGTGGGAAAATGAAATAAGTAAAGTATTAGCCTGGCTGAGGATGAGTGGAAAGTGGAGGCTGTATGGCGCTAAATGAAAGCATTAAAAACTATACAAACGCTCCAAACGTTCTTAAAAATGTAAAATAGCCTGCAGTTTTGTGTTCAGCACATTCATGCGCGACCATCGATGCAATGGCAAATATGAAGAATGAGTCCAGCCTAACTGGCCGTATGTGACCCGTGGGCGACAGTTTGTCCACTAGTGATCTAGAACAATCCTGGTTCTTCACGGTTGCATTATTCAGACTGGTGTGAGGGCTTGAGCTTTAACAGGATTGGCCACGCCCTCTCTGACTGAGACAATAAAATGTTATGGGCTGTTGTTTCTGTTCATGTTTGTGTGTGTGTGTGTGCACGCATGTGGATGGGTTGTGGGGTATTTTAGGAATTGTTGGCATCGTTCTCGTTACTAGGGGAACTGGAGGAGGAAGATGATGATGAAGATGAAAAGTTAATTCCTGATAAGCCAGGGGGATCTGTGGCTGTGTTCTGGCCGCTCAAGCTCTTCCTGCACACTGGACACGTGTCATGCTGTGGAGAAAAAAAACAAAAAAACAAGAGACACAAAATGAGTAGTGAGCACAACTGTGTGTCTATTCAGGGGTCCTTATTTTAAAACTAAAACATCTCATTAATAAGAGTAAGATTATGAATGTGCAGGATTATACAGCAACATAAAATGAAAAGATTTACTCT
This sequence comes from Dinotopterus cunningtoni, assembly GCA_028565755.1. Lineage (NCBI taxonomy): Eukaryota > Metazoa > Chordata > Actinopteri > Siluriformes > Clariidae > Dinotopterus > Dinotopterus cunningtoni. Next base: position 6,334,474 of record JAOTRS010000022.1, read on the forward strand.
ATTTCTTTAAAAAAAATCTTCTTTACAACAGTACTAAATAGTAATACATGCTTTTAACTCGGCTTGTTTAGCAGCAGTGCATTTTGCAGTGCAAAAGACTATTGCTCCCTTCTTGTGATATCTCAGACACACAATGTCATGGCGAAAAAAAAAAAAAAACTATGCCATAGGTGTAATGTCCTACCAAATATGAACTGCAGCGTAATTGTTAACAGAGGTAGACCTGTTGATTCAATTAAATTCTAGACAGTGCAATTTACAATTTAATTCATTTCAATAGCACTTAAGTTTACTGTCTGATTTGTCTCAAACAGCTAAATTTCTTACAGGCTCTAAAGTTTTAAAAAATTCTGTCTAAATTGTGCTGATTGTTTAAACGTCATGTCTCATCCGCCACAATCTTTTCCTTCTCCACACTCCAGTCCACTAGATGGTGATAGTGCACCAACTGTCCATTAATTCAAAAGAAGGCGGCATACTCTTATTTAAAAAAAAAAAAAAAAAAGTAATTTTTCAAATTTTTTTGTATTTGAAAATTTAATAGGCCTGTACTTAAACACTTTGTTGATTTTTAATTCATTTGTGTAAAACACTTATGCTTAAAAAAGAATCTCTGACAGAATAATTAGTGACTGTGCCTTTTCCCCGCCCACAAATCACACGTCAGAATATTTCTGTCAATATAAAATAAATTTACTTTAGTACACTCAGTATAATGAAACTGACCCTAGCCGAAATGCTTGTAGTATTTTGTATTAGCTTTACAAATATTTTCATGTGATCATGATGAAGTGAACTGTTCAAATGGCTGCTCTGCTATAAAAAATCTAATTCAATTTTATTTTATTTGTATAGCGCTTTTAACGATGGTCATTGTCGCAAAGCAGCTTTACAGAATCAAAGAAAAATTTAAAACAGAAATGTGTATGAAATGTGGGAAAATATGCATGAATCAAAATAATCAGATTTATCGGTCGAAGTACTGTGCAAACGTCTTGAGCCACCACTAAATTCTTCATAGTAAATTAAAGGATGTAGATCAAATAGACAAAGTGCATAAAAATGTTACCCCTCTCGTCTATTCCAACCAGAATTCAGCATCACCAATCATTCACTAATCATCAGCCTTACAGTCACAAACAAACATTCCCTCTGAAACCGCTCAGGTGCAGGAACTGGACTGAAAATGAGCAATCCCTCCAGGAAGCCTGAAGAACTATTCAAGCTATTGAAAGCAAAATATACAAAAATGACGGGTGCTCAAGGTTTTTGCTCAGTACTGTACGTTCCCAGATATTATTAAAAAATGTTCTCTGTAAGATTATACTTATGTAAGAATAGACAGCTAGGACAGCGTTCGAACAATATGAACAGTGGGAACAAACAGTCAAATCAATCTAAACAGACACGATACCGCAGTATTGTAAAATGAATCAGAAACTGCAGATAAGATGGCAGGAGCTACCTGTTCAAGCCAGGGCACTATACAGTCATTGTGATAGAGGTGATTGCATGGAAGTTGTCGAACGTTCTCGCCCTCTGTGTAGTCCTCTTTACACACAGGACATTCTGCACCAGATCCTGCACAAAAACAGGGGAGAAAAAAGAAGGTAATGATGTTGAGTTGATCGAGGTCAGGGAAAAATTATTTTAATCAAGTCAACACCAGCTTAACCACTTTTAAGAGAGATGCATTTCCAGTATCTGTATCAGGCTGACATTAGCAGAAAATGCTCGATCTGATATCGGTGAGAAAGAAGGAAAAAAAAAATCGGATCTGTTTTTGTAGCAAGCTAACATTCCACAAAACACGATGTTCTGTTATGATAAAATAAAGAACAATGTGTTTGGATTCAGACTTAATTCCTTTAATTCACTTCAGTATTCTTGATACTTTTATTTTTTGTTCATTGTAAATAAGTTATTTTAGTAATAAAGGATGATTTAATGCCTGTGTTATAATGGTGACTAAGGCCTATCTTGTTGAGGATTTTTCCAAAATTATGGGAAGAGCTTCACAGGACAGCCATTTGCTATCATCATGCTCCCAGACTGATTCATTGAAACCGATGAGGCCGACTCATTTCTCCCGCAACCCCACACGCACACACATACTTTGGACATTTTATACATTCAGTTACACACTGAAAATATTGTATATAATTGTAAATATTGGTATCTGCTGCACTGCAGTATCTTTTGTACAATACACGTGAGCTACTTCTGCGATTTTTTTTCGCATCTACAAATGTTTGTAGATCCGCGGTCCGTTTTATCTGAGTAAAGTCTTAACTCAAATCTTCGTAAATCGGGGACTTACTGTATGGTTCACTTCACTTCGGTACATCTTTATTTCCCTTTTATTATTCTCTCATTAATATTTGTTATATAGCTCTTTTAATTAAATTTTGTAATTACTTAAGTATGAATTCCTTGATTTGAAGAAATATTGTGATATCTGGTATAATATCAATACTACGCTGAATAAACAGCACGTAGGAAAAGAGCTATTTTATTACAAGTGCATCTTCTCATTCTTGCAGTCGCACAAACCGGAGCACAGACACCAGTTTTGTCACTCGAGGATCAATCTCGCTAGTGGCAGGTGTCCAATCCAATTTCACATGAAAAATTATGACGCCTGGTCTTTTCCAGACACCAGTCTGGGAGCTTGCTGTTTATATAGCTGAACATTTGGACGGGCTGAACTCACAGATACACTTCTTTCACAGCCACAAGGGGAAATCGTATCTGGCAGGTTCTTGGGGTGGAATGGCCTGTGCAACAAGACGTGAGAGAACCGGGAAGATGTACTTTCACCTTTTTTTTTTTTTGGAGCTAAAAATTAGATACGAGCGAGATATTTTTGGCCTGGCCGAAAGAATAAGTAAGTCACCGTTTCAAAAGGGCCTGCACTCAAGCAATCGGGATTGGAACCAAACATGGCACTGATCAGAAAAAATATCTGAAAAAAGGCTTGATTTGCTAGGGAGCAAAAAGATTAGACTTTGGAAAATGGAAAACGTGTCATGTGGTCCAGATTGACCCTGATCCAGACTGCTATGTGCGTCAGGGTAAGAAGGGAAGCGCAGGGTTATGAACTGGGGTTGCTCCAGTTGGTCATTCAATGCTCTTTTAAAACAGCTTGGTTTTTACTTGGTGCATAATGCTCTCTCTTCTACTAATCAAGTGCTTAAACTCAGGCTAATGCAAGCAAATGTTATGGAAATCAGAGCTGTGGTTACCAACCAAACCAGCTTTTGTCACATTCACGGTTTATGTTACACAATTGAAATCATTAACGCTGGCTAAATGAGTAGCAAACTAGTCTGCAGTTTCTCAACATCCTCCCACAACGCAGCGGTAATAAAACACACTCTGCTGGCAGCGACTCACCCACATGCTCCTCTGTGATCTGAATCGTCGGGAGATTTTTGATCTTTTCTCTGTCTGCAGGAGGTGGACCCGTATTTTCAAATTGATTTAATAACTGTGGGAAGGCGAGAGGGAAAGATAGAAATTAACAAATATTCAAAGCAAATTGTGCGTAATTTGCTATTTTGTTTGACTAATCGATAAAATATCATAATGTCAATGTATTTCAGTTTGGATTCAGACCTAATTCATTTATTATGAACAAACTCAAACATATACATATCTCTAAAAAATCATTATTAATTATATTACCTCAGGTTTGCATAGGTTTAGCGTTAAAGAAAAAAAAACACTTCAGTATTCTTTATACAGTGGCTTGCAAAAGTATTCGGCCCCCTTGAACTTTTCCACATTTTGTCACATTACAGCCACAAACATGA
>JAOTRS010000022.1:6372242-6390459 GCA_028565755.1 Dinotopterus cunningtoni
AAGGTTTTGTCACCAAGATTTACAAATAAATGAGGATCAACTTTACACTTGAACACATGAACAACATCACTGCTGCTTGCCCAATACAAGTGCTTTGTGTTCTTCTGCTCCTCTCGAGTCCTGGAGAGATGAGCCTTGTCAGTTCTTCTCCATCCGAGCACTGGCTCACTGTTGTTATATCGGGGTGAGGTCAAAGTCATCGTTGACCTCAACAAGGGGGATGTGAAACTCTGGGATTTCGAAGATGCTGGTTGATTTGTAAGTGGCAGGCTCCAGCTCCTGTAGCTTCAGCTGCCACTCCAATCGCTGAACGGCGTTAAGAGCTGCTGCCTCGTGCTGCTGCCTCATCAGGAGACATGTCTGTGACAGGGATAGCAGAAGAAACGCACCATTAGGACACAAATGTCTTATAAACCAAATATAACAGCATCACATTTTGCTTTAACAATAGGTCACCATTCACAGTTGCCACTCCGACAAATGTCTTATAAACCAAATATAACAGCATCACATTTTGCTTTAACAATAGGTCACCGTTCACAGTTGCCACTACCCCAAAAACGGTCAATTATTTTTAACTCAAACTGTGTATGTTTGAAATTGAGGATTTAAAATGATTTAAAATCATTCCTCTTTAATCTTACAAGTGGTACACTCTAAACTATTTACACAGCAAAGCATCCTGGTTGGTTTGTTTAGAAAAACTGAGAAAAGAAATATTACATTGAAACGAGATATTTACAAAATTGCAATACGGACAGGGTAATGATCGGCATCTAGGTATTGTGATAATATGGTATCGAGTGATCCCTGGTGATGTGTTTAGTTTACCTTCAACTTGTCAAATTTGTCATCCACATCCTGAAGCCAAGACATGAACTGTCTTGCATTGAACCGATCTCTTACTGAGGTTTTCCCGTCATCTCCCTGCCATCCATGAAACATGAGAAACACATAAGAATAAAACAAAATTAATAAATTATTACTACATTATTACCCTCCTGACTAGTTGATTGCTTGTAATGTTTTAAATTTATTCATCCATTATCTATACCACTTATCCTGTGTGTAGGGTCACAGGGTGTCTGAAGCCTATCACAGGGAACTAGCGCACACACTCACATGCTTTCAATTATACACTACGGACAATTTGGAAACACCAATCAACCTACACTGCATGTCTTTGGACTGTGGGAGGAAACCCAGGCAACATGTAGAGAACATGCACACAGAATGTTGAAGAGACTCGAACCCCAAACCTGGAGGTGAAATGTTACAGTATTAACCACTATGACACCATCGGGGAATATACAATTTGGAAATACAGCGTTACGAAAGTAGCATCATGCAGCATTTCAGTCACTGAGATGAGATATTTTTTTCTGTTCAGACATGTCTTATGAGTTATTTTAGTTAACATAAAAATACACTTCCATACAAGGACACATGTACATGAAGTATCAAAAGCACACAGGTCACGAAAAGGACACCAGAAGCACCTGCAATAAAAAATAAATAAAGTCACAGTACATACCTGTACATCCTGGGGCATGTTGTATACTTCTGCGTCCAATAAGACTGTGCAAGCACTAAAGGGTAGCGTCTGATTGGCTAATGTTCTGGCAGCACGATAATGAACGCGCAGGACTTCTTGCTCATTGGACACAATCAACTTCTCCTGTGAGGAGGAAAAAAAAAACATTTATCTGTCAAAAGCCTGGAAAACCACTGTAAGCTAAATACTGAAATGGTATTAAATAGGGCACGTAACAGAATACTACCTCCTCCAACATTATTCCAATTGTAGAGAATTTACTAATTCCCAAAAACTACACTAAAATTTGAGGTGCTACAACCCTGGAACTTCTACTGTTACTGATGCGAAGCTGCTTTCCAATAGTCACTCACCCTTTCAATGCTGTGCTGCAAGCGCAGCTTCATGCGCACAACCTCCTGCTGTTTGAACATCTCTTTTAGTGGTTCAGGTAATGATGGTGGTGGTGTTATCTAATGATAATAAATAGGTTAATGAGTTAATACTGAGAATGGAAAAATATTCACAATACAAATATAAAATGCAAAAAAAAAAAAGAACAACAACTCACAGTTGGAATACAGAGCTTGCTCAGAGGATTCCCATCGAGCAAGTAGGATCCGTTGAATGTAACATACTCATCATAATACTGCGGCGCTTGAGGAATGACACTACACAGCACTTTCCTCTTCTCCTCAATCTTTTTGCGGATGTGCAGGAACTCGTAATAAGGATTGGCCCTTTCTGTCTGGTAGGGCTCAATTTCCTCAAGCTTTAGGGAGTCCACGATGGCTGCCAAAGACTGCTGGGTCTTCTCCTTAATCTGCTGTGCTGAAAGGCTGGCTTGGGTTGAAGGTGTAGCTCTGGGCATCTTTCGTTTTCTGGGATGCGTGACCTGGATGTCGACCTCATCATCCAGAGGTTTCATTTTTGACCTGGCTCCGGCTGGGTCACTGTCTCGATCTACTACTGACAATGGAGAAGAGCTTCCAGATGTAATTTCTGATTGGGAATCAAGTTGAACCCCAGTGCAGCCCAGATTCTGGTCGCCATCTGATGGAGTAATTGGCTTTATAGGTTTCTCTTCAGCAGTAAGCTGGTCCGTCATCTCCACATCAACATCCGGTTTAGTGTCTGAGAGGGGCTGGGTTTGACTCGTGTCCTTTGTAGGCACAGCTTTCTCTGCTTGTGTCTCAGCAACCACCTGGCTGTTGTCTGGCTCGTCACCCGATACGTCCATTGGCTCTTCAGATGACTGTTCGGGACTAGCACAGTAAGGGACGTTTGAAATTGAAGGGACGGGCAAACAATGTTCATTTTTCTCCAGCTGTGTTACATCAGCTGTTTCTGCAGTCTCAGTGGAAAGATGTGACTTACAGTCATCGTGTGAAACCTTTTCTGTAACCTGCTGAGAATCTCTGATCACGCTGGGTATACATGGCAGTGTCTTAGTCGACTCTTCTGAACTAATCGTACAAGAGCTAACGGGTGGAGCTTGGCTAGGTGTCCAATCCATTTTGCTCCCGCAAGAAGCGCTTTCCATGCTTCTGTCCTCAATAATGTTTTCAGGTCCCGTTGATAGACTTCTGGCTTTCTGCTCTGGTCTCAAGTCAACATCTGTCTTTGTCGAGTGATCACTACTGGGTTCTGACCCAAGATCCCATTTCAGGTTAACTGAATGCGGAGGCGTTTTCGTGAGGAAGGCTTGCTCTGGTTGTGAGGATGCACCCGAGGCAAACTGCGACACAGGCGCTGACAAGGAATTTTTGTTTAAGCCATCTGTCATTTCCGTGTCAGAGCTGTCAAGTTGATTTTGTTCACTTTGCTCTGATAACGTTTCAGTGTTTAACTTGTTGATCTCTACTGTAGTTGGCAACAAACTGCTGGCTTGTGAAAGGCTAGTTTGGTTGCCGGTGGGATCTTTAAGTGAAGTATCTCGAGAGTTTGACAGACATATAGACTGATTACTTAAAGTGCCACTTGCATCCTCAGCACCTACAGGATGTTCAACTTCAGCTGCAGCACAAGGGTGATGCATGGAGAACGAGCTGTGACTACTAGGGGTTTCCTGTGTGACTGCTACTGTCACTCCACTGGTTTCAGTCTGTTGTATTTTAACAGGCTCCTCACTGGTGGAGTATGCTACATCACTGACTTTTTGAGGTTCTTCACCTAATCTGTCTGCTTCACATGGACCTGCTTTAGCATCCTCATCCGTGGCAGCTCTTAAATAAGGAGATGCAAGTCTGCTTGGCAGTGGTGTTCGACTGCCCGAAGCTATTTCAGGAAGACTGGTGGTATCTTTGTCATTGACAACTGGTGATCTGGAGGACTGGACTATAAGGGAAGACTGGAGGAAAGGTGGCTGGGAGTCAGACGCTTCCAAATTGACGTCCGAGTCATACTCAGTGGGCCTGGGTGTTAGCATGCTAGCCTGGCAGGAATCCTCTGAACTGGCTACTGAAACCATGGACACTGATCTTGACATGAGACCAGATCGTTCACTGTCAGGTCTTGGAGATCGACTAAGGCTGTTTTCTATCACTGGACCAGACTTTCCGAAACATGAAAGACTCTTCGCGTCGAGTGAAAGCGTCCTTCCACTGGTTGCATCTTTTAGGACCTTATCCCGACTGGAAGCTTCTGGGACTTCTGAGCTCTTGGAGCGCAACAGTTCTTTGTTTGTACACGGTTCACTGGAAGTAGATATTTTTGATTTTTCTTTGCTTTTCTGCTTTTCTCCCGGTCGCTGTTTCAGCCTTTCCCTCTCTTTTTGCTTGATCTTTTCCAAGTGTTTCTTGTGCCACTGCTCAATCTCCTGGTCCTTCAGGCTAAGCATTCGTTCAAAGCTGGTCTGCATGAGGTCATCATTAACCAATCTTTTCTCTTTGGGACGGGTTTCCTTTTGTGCAGATGAGGCTTTGGATTTGGACCGGTCAGACTCGGACTCAACAGGTCTGACTTTATTGGGCTTGCTATCCCTATTCTGCTGTGACCTTTCCTTATCCTTGTCCTTTTCCTTGTGCCGCTCTCGATCCCGGTCCCGATGCCTTTCCAAATCTCGATCCCTTTCCCGTCTGTCCCGATCTTTCTCGGGGGTTTTCATAACGTCTTCCTTCAATTTTGTGGTTACTGTTTTATTGCTCTCAGATGTGTACCCCTTTTTCTCTTCCAAAAGAAATCTGAGATTAGAACTCGAAGAGGAGAGATTGGCTTCTTTTGATTTTTCTTTTTTCTTCTTGTCTGAGTCCTTGTCTTTTTCTCTTTCCTTTTCTTTAATTCTATCTATTTTGCTATGATCACTGTTCTTCTCTGGAGCCTTTCCTTTCTTTTCAGAACTCATTTTGTCTTTTTCCCGGTGATCACTTGAGGAATGCTCTTTCTCTTGCCTCTCCTTCTCACTTCTTCTCTCAAGCTTGTCCTTATTCTTTTTGTTTTCTTCATGCTTTTTAGCAACAGGCACAAGTTTAAGTTTTTCACTTTCCCTGTGGCTCTTCTCACCGGACAAATTAAATGTGGTTGTTAATCTGTCCCGCTCTTTCCATCGTTCAGTAGAGTTGTGAAGGTCAGATTTATCTAATGCGTGTTCAAGTTTAGTTTTCTTTTCTTTTTCTGCCTGCTTTTTCTCACATTTTTCAGATTCTCTGTCCTTTGTGGGTAGCCGTTTTTCATTTTTTTCTCGGCAGCTCTTCTCTGTAGTCTCCAGCTGATTGTGATCAACCAAGTTTCCAGTAAGAGGCTTGTCTTCCACCTCCTCTTTTACACAAGGACTTGGAAGGGAGTCTTCAGACTTTCGTAACACGTTAAGACCTTCTGACCGGTCATCATTTTCAGCCCCTTTCCCATCCTTTCCTCCTCTTTCATCCTTATATGCAACATCTTTCTTCTCTTTTTTAATGAGCTTGTCTTTCTCTCGCTCGTCTTTTTGTTTTCTGTCCTTGGTGCTGTTGCAGATCGAATGTTTGTCTTTTAATGTTGCCTTTTCTTCTTTTATTGGTGAGGAGTCGATGGACTTCTGAGGAGAACAACTGCGGGGTGTCTCGCATTTCACTTTAAACTCTTCGTTCTCATCGCTTTTGAAGAAATTCTCTTTCCAAAATTCTCTATCAAACTCCAAGTTCCTATGGCCATCTTTACGTAGCTCCTTCTGCCGATGCCGATTCCTTTCAGACTCGTAGTCTTTTCTGTACTTGTCCTTCTCCTTGTGTTTTAGCTTATGCTTCTTGACAACCTTACTATCTTTGTCAGCCTTCCTGAAGGCCCCTTCAGAATCATCCAAACTGTTACTTAAACTGGCATCTTTAAAAGGACTGGAGCTTCTGTCATCTCCATCCAAGCTATGTTCCTTATAGTGATGTTTGCTCTTGTCCTTGTGCTTACAGCTCTTACTGCTGGAACCTTCAGTGTAATCAGAATCTGTGTAGTGGTTGTACTTGACACCGTCCATAGGGCAGGATCCATCTCCGATGGAAACAAAAGTCTTAGCATTTTCCTGTTTTAATGGGGTCATCTGCTTGTCAGTTTGGTTGTAACTTAGCTTTGGGGATTTCGACAAGTGAAAGAGGTGCACTGACGAATCGTCCTTTGGGCTGAAGGACATTTTGAAAGAGTCTTCCTCCCGAACACTTTTATCGGAGTTGTCAGACACCGTTGCTGTAGAAAACAAAAGAGACTTGCTGTTTTCCTTTCCGTCCTCTTGAACCTCTTGATTTTCCTTGTTTTTGCTTTGACTCTTGTTCTTCTTCTTGTTTGCTTTGCCCTTTTCAGCTGGTGTTAGGCTTAGGCTTTCTCTTTTTGTCCTGCTCTCTGTTTTATGAGTATCGTTGCAGAGTGACCTGGTCGGTGAACACTTTTGTTCTGCCTCCGTTTCATCGTCTGAACTATCTGAACTGCAGTAAAGGACCCGAGATGATTTTGACTTTTTTAATTTGCAGGACGACACTGTCTGATCGCTCTTGTTGGACTGTTTGGGTGTGTAATGGTTTTGGTCCTTTTCCTCCTTCTCTTTTTGACGTGCTTCCCGTCTCAGGATGTGTCGGTCATTTAGGGCCTTGCTCAGGTCTTCCTCCTCTTCCTCATCCTTGAACTCGTACTCATCCATACCAGAAACTGAAGACGTGGCCTTTGCTGTGGTCGATTTGCCGTCAGAGTCCTTCTCAGTGTCTGAGTACTCCATGTTCTCATCTACGCTGGAAGGGTTCACTGATGGAGGGTCCTCAGAGTCTATAATACACAGGACAATCAATCATTCAATCAATCCAATAATCAAATATTCAATTTGTTTCAACTAAGATGAAAGTAAAAACATCAATGAAGTGATTAGGCATAAGCATGCAACAGCAAAACGTACAGACAATGAACAGACTCACTATGAGCCAAAGATTTGTGGATACTTGACCATCACACTCGTGCGTTGTGAATGTCCCATTACAGATGGAGTCCCCAATGCAATTATAATAACCTCTACTCTTCTGCTAAGGCTTTCCACTAGATTAAATTTTGCTTAAAGCTGTCCATTGAGTTTAAGACCAGGTCTTTGTGCACAGGGGCACTGTCATGCTGGAACAGGATTAGACTCTGTAGTTCCAGTGAAGGGAAATTTTTACTGCTACAGCCTACATAGACATTCTGTACAATTTTGTGCTTCCAACTTTATCTGTGGAAGCACATATGACTGTGATGGTCAGGTGTCACGCCTTTGCTCATGTAGTGTAGATGTAGGGAAGTTAATGTCCCCGGTCTGTACCTGAAGAGCTGTCATCTGGGTCGGACAATGGGATCTCCCCTTTTAGAAGCTGCTCGACCTCCTGAGAATCTGCAACGTCCACTGGCCGCTCTCCTCTCTTATTAGCCTGGAAGGCATTTCCTCCATGCTGCAATAGTAACTTCACGATCTGCAAAAAACAAACAAACAAAAAAAACAAAACAATACTGGTTAAGATTTAAGTAACTCGATCATCATTCACAACCCCTTTGTATTTCAGAAACATCATTTGTAAGTCAAGAGAGCAATGCAATGAAACATACATCTTTGTGTCCACTGCTGGAGGCATCATGAAGAGGGGTATCATCGTCCAGCCCCTGTGTGTTCACTTCTGCTCCTGCGCCAATCAGCACCTTTGCTACATCATAGTAACCAAGGTTGCAAGCTTCGTGTAGAGGTGTCCAACCTTCAAAAACATAAGAGTCGACCATATATACTTATTTAAAAAATAAATAAATAAAAACAACGAATAATGCAGGCCTGCATAAAAATGATCATCGTTTAAAAACATTACCTGCAAAATCTTTCATGTTTACATCCGCCCCGAGTCCTATGAGCTCCTTGACTTGTTTGACATCGCCTCTGATTGCAGCCATGTGCAGCGGTGTTTCTCCACGCTCGTTCCTCTTGTTCACCTTGTCTTTCTGACGTGAAGTGGAGCTATTGGGTGTCTTTTTCTGCACTGCTGGAGCTTGGGAGGGGTGGCTCGGCGTGGTGTCTGTGTCGGAGGAAAGAGGACGACAAATGAGATATTAAAAAAAAAGCTTAAACATTCTTGGTTAGAATACAAGGAAACGAATGTGAGTCGAATGTGAAGAAATCATGTCAAAGATTAATCGCAATATATAACAGGATACGTTCTTGCACATCGTGGAAAATCCGTGTTTAACGAAATTCCACATATCAAATAATACAGTTCATGTCAGGCAGCTGCGATTACCTGGACTGTTGTCTCTTGCTGTCATCTGCATCAGCAGGGCCATCTGCTTGCGTTCAGACAGCGGGTAACCAAACAAAATATTCACAGGGGTGGACTTCTTACCACCGGACTCCTTTTTCACCCTCTTTTTATCAGGACCGTCTTTATCTGCATAAAAACATCACCAAAAGCATATTTAAATTCCAGGAATAATGCATTTAAAAAGGTTTATAGTTTATAGTGAGGCAAACTGCAAAATAAATCAGATAAGAACATTGTTGTAAGCTTGTCTAGATTCATGCATTATTCATTGAAATCGGTCACTTCCAATTTGTGCGCACGATTTCAAAAGGCATGCGTGTCAAATGGATATAGCAGACGTTTATGCCTGGAAACAGCCGACTACTATCACGGTTAAGAAGTGGAAGAAACAAAATCTAAAATAAAAGGATTCTGTATATTCAGCAACAAAAGGAGATAATGCAATCACTGCGTTACAGAAACCACCCAGTTATGGAAAAAGAGTTAGATTACAGAAAGTTCATGCGGAAGGTGTTAGTGACAGCGGGTTTTCAGACAGAATTTTTATATCATTAAACCCAAATTATAGCATGGCAAAAGTTATATACAATATGTCAGGCAGAGAGTGTGCTGGGATTTATTTAAGGCTGACGCACATCAATATGGTGCCCATGCTTGCTGAGTTAAGCAGTCTGTAAAACAGCTCGGGTTTCTCCGCCGATCATTTTGCTGCCTTTGAGCGGCACAGCAGAGCGGCGGATTTAGCTGAGGCAGTTACCTGCGTATATCCTGCAGGGAGGAAGTAATCTCTCTCCCCACATATCGCTCGACTGGCCAGGGTCAGAATCATCTACAGTGCAGAAGCAGAGAAGCGGGGAGGAGGGTGGGGGAGAAGGAGGAGGGGTGGAAAGGGGGAGGAGGGGGGGAACGGGAGAGGAGAGCATTGCGTTACACTCACTCGCTCGCTCCCCCCTTTCGCTCAGATGATAAGCAGACAATACAATGTGCTTCGCTATGGCATACAAGGGCTCTGCCACTGAAAGCCAAAACAACCACCTCATTGTGACTAAACGGGTCAAATCCACCCCCTTCCCAAAGGGTTAATTTGTGTCCACTTTCCCTACATAATAGCAAAAAGGATTCACTTCCTATAAGGATAAGAGGCATGCGTTCTTCAACATTTTAACTAAAAATGCCTTAAAACACCTAGTAACTATAAGCTGGCATAAATAAAAAGGGCACATTATTTTCTTTGCTTCCTTTTTAAGTAGAAAAACTACATTCCCACATTATTACAGAATATACAATTTCCAGTCCAAGCAGCTACTTCTAGTTTCTCTCCCAGTCACACGTAAGAATAATATTTCCCTGTCTTCCACATTTGAAGACACTGGTTTAACTGTTATATAACTCCAGGGGGAGAAAAAAAAAGTAAAAAAAAAAAAAGAACAGCGCTACAGTGTGTACATTCAACCATTTTCAAGACTAACCACAAGAGGCGGTGTAGAGGCACATGACTGCTACTGGAATTTTCTACCAGAATGAAACTGACCCGTGTCTGAGTCCCGTTCCTCGTTACGGGGCGGGCTGACACTGAAGGAGAGCTTGCGTTTCATGGAAGACTTCAGCTTCCCCTCCTTCCCCATGATCTCGCTCCGATCCAGCTTCGGAGTTTTGGTAAATGGGGAGATTTTATCTTTACTCTGCAAAGGAAAAAAATAAAAAATAAACAAGCAGTGATTAGATTTTTTTCAATAACCATAGCAATGTGGAACATCACCTCTTATTTATCAAATAAAATTTGAACCTGAAATTGTAAACTACAAATAAATACATACTCTACAGCAAGTCATATTAAACCGAAGCACTCAGCAACATTTCTCAATCCTACATCTAAGCAATGAAAGATCGGAGCACTTCATGTGTATGTCCTCTGAAGCGTACCAAACAACTGCAACCGAATGCTTGTATTATTGTAACAAAGTTTCATTTTCACCATTCATCTTTTTTTAATGCCTGAGAATGATACACATTAGTTACTATAAAAAAAATGACCAGAGTGAGTAGGGACCAGGGAGTTGGTAGGATGGACACGGTTTAACAGAGATGCAAAAAGTTTCCTTTAAATGGCTTAAATACATTTTAAAGCCTCAGCTTCAGGTGCTCACTCACTCTCATATCTACATATTGTGCAAATACGCATCAAAGCTGTGGCAAACTGCTTTTTATTTTTGCACTAATTACTATTTACACTGTTGTCTGTTTTTCTTTTTTAACTTCATTTACTTCACTTTATTTAATATATTATTACCTCCTAGTATGACATAAAATTTGATGACACTGCCTACTGTTACGATCATGAGGCACGCCTGTGATGTTCTTCTGTCCAAAAAGTCTTTAACCGATTTGAACAGGTTCTCTCAAATTCCCATCATGTGCATTTTGATTCTGGGGTGGTATCCATCCCCGAGAATGCGCACTCTCATGTCAGTCCACAGGGTTTTTCTCTTGACGTATTTCTAAAAACTGGACACTCTGAGGCAATTGATGAATTCGTCTGCTTTTGTTATTGTTCCTCGTAGAATAACGGGTAGAGTTTGATGAAAGTCTCCTGCGGGCAGGACAACAGCTCCTCCCATTATTATTTCAGCATCTCTGAGATCACGTATTGTTTGATGAGTCCCATTTTTTACCTTACACTTGCTTTGAGACGATCTTCACCTGAAAAATTCTTCTGTCCCAAAAGTCTTTAACCCGATTAGGTAGGGTTCCTTTAATTTCCATCATGTGCATTTTGATTAGCGATCCATCTTTCCACCTAATGATGATCTAGTGGTAATCAAATGAAGATGTATTATTACCTCAAAGTACGGCCTAAATTGTTGATGATGACGGAACGCCTGTGCAAACACCGCCAAAACAGAATTTCTGTTTTATATACGTATTATAATATAAAATAATCTTGTTAATCCTGTTATAATATAATTGTCTATTATTTTATTTTATTGATTTTGTTAATAATTTTTTTTTATTAATTGCTGTTTTGATTTTTTTTATTTTTATGTTTAATCTAAAGTGTCTTTGGGTGCTTATCAATAATATTTATTATTATTTTATTATTATTATTGCCACTTTTTTCATCACTACAACTGCACATCAGTGGTTGTACTGAA
Source organism: Dinotopterus cunningtoni (assembly GCA_028565755.1). Lineage (NCBI taxonomy): Eukaryota > Metazoa > Chordata > Actinopteri > Siluriformes > Clariidae > Dinotopterus > Dinotopterus cunningtoni. Next base: position 6,383,654 of record JAOTRS010000022.1, read on the forward strand.
ATTTTCAAACAAAATTCATTCCATTTATTTCCTTTATATAATTTTTTTATTTTCACTGTTAGGATTGTTGACTTATACTTTTATTTTATATACATATATACGACTTTCTGTCATTCACCTTATGTTATTCTGGTAGTTTAGTAGCACTGGTGATCTCCCACATGTGTGTCTTGTCTCTTGCCTCCTGACCGCGAATATGCTCTACGAGCCTTTATAATAGTTTCTGTTCTCATTGCTACAATTACAACTATAATTGCCCTATAATTACAATCATAATTACAATTACAAGGAACAAAACACAAGGAGGCATGCTGTTTATATTACCACACCACAGTTTTCCAATAACAGCATTTTCTGAAGAATTTTTATTTCTCTTTCTCTGTCAGATCTTTTTTCTCCCTCCTAAAGTTAATAGGACAGATGCAGCCTGTCATGTTACAGAGGAACTGCGAAACCCTCAGTCAGTCACTCCCATGTTGGAAGAATTAAAGGGAAGAGCATGTACTGTTCCACTGAGACAGAAGACTCTTTCTAAAAATGCTAAATAAACCTCTTTGATTGATTAAATGATGCATTAACATAAACCTTGCAGCAGGAACTACAGTCAGACCTACTGCTACAGAAAACTAATCAACACCATCTGATCAGACCTGAACAACTATCAAGATTCAAAGAACTTTATTAATTCCAGAGAGAAATTGCTTAACACTGATCAGCACTGTGGTATAAAGTCACTCTTAACCAACACATGATTTCTAATTAAAAAACTGGCGTGATCTGTAGAAGAAAAAAAAACAACAACATGAAAACTAATAAAAAGTAAACAGCAAATCCCTCAATATTTATACTACTGCACGAACTTATGGTATATTGAAAGAAATGCTTGTGTCACCTTCTTCCCAGTCGTCTTTTCCACCATGGCTCCATCTCTGTCGGTCCCCGGCTTGGCCATGGTGCAGCTTCTGACTAGCTGTGGCAGCTACGGCTCACCGGGTTCATCATTGGCCTGCAGGTAAAGTCAAAGCCTTAGATTAGACTCAGCAAACACCTTTTCTGCATCAGATCTATTGCCTGTTATGCTTTCTGTTCAGACACACTTCAATCAAGAATGGTATACTTAATATGCTATAACCCCTACGGGTTATGTGTTCGTAGTAACTCAAATGAAGAACCTGAAAAGATGAATCAAAGACCTGATTTGGATACGATGGAATGAGTAATACTGTGAAGTAAGGAATCTTATCTCGCACAAGCGCTGCTACTCTGATGTGATGAGAACCAGGGTCAGAGCCGAACATTCGAGTCATCTTGTGCAAATATAATACATCTCATTAGTGCTGCCTCACAGCTTCATCCCAGATATTTACAGTCACCCGGCAGACTAACAGGTCCAATTGTCTCCAGCTTCCCCCCACCCTCAATTCACTAAAGACATTAGCTTGTTTTGATAACAGTGTGTGTGTGGATTATTAGGATCTGCCATTTAAAGTGTTCTATTGATTGTGTAGCATGTGTTTGTTTGTTTGTTTATTGCTTTTCTAAAGCAGTTTACTATTATTTTAAATTCATAAATTTAAAACTTTTATTCATTAGAAAGCACCATATTCCATGCTCCAATTATTTCATGTAGATTATAAACAAAACAAAACCAAGCGTGCAGCCTATGCTCGACTAAAGAGCAAAAATTTTCCATTCCTCAACTAGCATCAAGGGGCTTCACACACACACACACACACACACACACACCGAAATGCTTATCTAAAATGTGCCTGTCATTTTATACTCACTCGTTATAACGTGCAGCACATGGATCAAGGCTGCGTCGATGAATAACAAACCGAAACTCTACATCAAACATCTTTAAACAAACACAGACAGACATCAGTCAGTTTGTATTTGTCGAGCCAATCATGGCTACCCATTGGTAAGCAATGAGGGCAGGTGTTTCTTTACAAATGTCAGAATTTCTGCATTTTTAGAAAACTATAATAAAATATCTATACCTCTTATCATCCAGAATGTGTGTAGCCGTGCTGAATAGTCGCTCACTTTAGAGGTAGAGAGTAGAGGTAAGGTAAACCCGGGCTGCCTCGGCCAGAGCTGGGGATCTCTCTTCATTATTATAATTTTTGTGACAATGGTTTTAGTCTTTTTACACTCTGCAGAGAAAGGCTCAAGCGTTTTGAGCACGTCTGCTATAGGTGGCTGAGTGAGGGTCAACTTAAAAGATTTAGCTGCTGCCTTTGCGGATAAGTTCTCATGCTTCATTCATGGTGCGTCATTCTTAACTGGCGGATAGGGTTAGTTGTATTAAAGCTTTTGGCAGACGTTCCCTACATGGTTTTGCTTTTAAAAAAAGAACGCATTTGCATATTGCAAGTCTGAGGCCGTTTAAAAAGACTTGGTAATATTCCCGGACCGGCAAAAGCATGTTGACTATATTTTGCTTCATCACAATGGTCTTGGTTTATGTGATCAACCAGCTGTGAGACAACCGATCGATTGGTGCATCCTTATATGTTTTGATGAACCTTTTGACCCTCTGAAATGTTTGCTTATATGCAAAAAAAGACTGCAAAGGAACAACATTAACACAATGCACATGTGTAAAAGTTGCTTTTTTTGTTTCAAAATGTGACATGACTTGCGGTATTGTAAAAAAAAACAAATATTTTGCCAAAGTCATATTTATATGAAATTGTAAAAATCACTTGATCTTCATCTTGCAAACTATTATCATATGTGAACTCGGCTTTAATTAAAAGAACGTTTAAGTCTCCTTTTTGCAGAATCTGTAACTGTTTGTTACTGCGTTCCTCAGCTTTGTATCAACCATGTTTCTTCTAAGACTCTAAGTATGCTTTTTGTAAATGCTCAAAAATGACTTAACACCACAGCTCGTAATTAAAATTTTGGCCATTTTGGTTCAGAACATAAACATGGTGCTTCATCATAAATCTGTATTAATGCACATTATGATCTTTTTAATACTTTCAGTTGAATAAAGGTTAGCTGTAGTGCTACACAATTAATCACATAAAAATCACAATATGAATCTGTGCAATTATTTACTCGCAAAAGGCTGCAATTTATTACAGCTAATATAAACATAGATAGGAACTAAAGTAAAGTTTCCGAGTAAATTAAGTTTTTTTTTTAATAATATTATAGTGAAGTTAGAAATTGGTAATATTGGTAATATTGGTAATATTTTTGGGTGGCTGGAACGGATTATCTACATTTACATTATTTTCTATAGGAGAGTGTTCTATATTTTTTACACTTGATTTACTTATACGTTTATGTCATTCAGCAGATGCCTTTATCCAGACTGACTTAATATAACTCCGGTTATATTAAAATTTCTGTCATCGCTTTCCGTTGAAGCCTACTGTCTCCCCTGTCACTGCAGCGCAGGTGTGAATGTGTTACAGTTTATTTGTAACTGCGGTGCGAGCAAAAATGGATGCACTTGTGACTTGCACAAAAGAGGAGCTGGATGCAGAGATTCAGGTTTTTTGTGGTCTGACGGTGTACCTGGTGCCGAAACAACTATGGAACAGCATAAACAAAAGTGTTTGGATGTCTGCAAACAAAATGTTGACCGATACTCTAAGGAAGGCGAAAGTTTCTTAAAGAGAATCATTACTGGTTATGAGATGTGGATTCTTCACTACGAGCCCGAGAGTAAACGGCAGAGTATGGAAGATAAACATCCTCAATCACAGACCGAGAAAAAGTTAAAAAGTCAACTATCAGCTGGAAAAGTGATGCTTATAGTTTTCTATAATTCTTAAGGGCCGGTATGGAAACATTATCAAAATAAAAGGTTCAACAATAAACAGTGCTCGTTACAGTGAGTCGCTTATTGAAGAGCTGAAGCCTAAACTTGGGATTAAAAGCAGAGGACCGCTATTCAAGGGCGCTGTGATCTTGCGTGACGATGCACGTCCATGCACTTCTGTCCACACTGTCAACACAAAAAATCATGTTTTAAGGTGTTAAAGCACCCTCACTATAGTCCTGATCTTGCTCAATCGCACGTTCACCTGTTTGATTCCCTGAAAGCATCTCTGCAAGGATGAAGATTCACTTCTTATGAAGTAGTGAAGACAGCGTGGCTCACAGCTCAGCCTAAAACATTTTTAATAAGGGGATATGACAGCTTGTTGACAGAGAGATAAAGTGTATTGAAAAGTAGAGAGATTATGTTGCAAAATAATTTATTTGTCTTTTCTAAAAGTTGCTGAAAATAAATTCTACAGCCAGAGTGCGGATAATTTCTGACTCACTGTTGTAAATATCTTGCTAACTAATACACCATAATTCACATTGCTTGCCATGTGTCCATGTGCGGTAAGTCACTACAGTATATGTGAAATTCACTCCAAATGTTTCAAGACTAGATTCACAGCTTTTAACGCCAACTGACTATTTTTGGGATTGAATTTAATGTGAACTGAATGCAGAGTGGAGACACGATGACTTAACACACAATATAAGGGTATACAGGTCAACCGGAAAGTCTAGACAAACGAGCGAATTGTGTAAAATTTAGCAGCAACTTCTCCGTGTGAAGAATCCTGTCTGAGAACGAGTTTTAATTAACCTTCTAATCCACATTTAAGGAAAATACATTTGCGCCACCCTGTATATAAAATACAGAAAGCTGTGCTGTAAGTTAGCAGTGTGTCGTCAGCGTTTCCTCAAATCTCACTACACCACCGCCTTCTGCAATTTGGTTTACGTATACCAAGCGATACTATGTCACATATGTAGGGCTTTGATAACTAAATAAAATAAAATAGTGTATAGTATAAATAACTAAAATAACCAATAACTAAATAAAATAAAGTATAGTATAAAATGATTTCAAAATAGGTAATCTACTTGTAGGCTAATTGGTGAGAAAAGCTTCACCCCTTGCTGTCCAACACTACATAACGCACATGCTAGTGAGAACACGTTCATCTCATAGACTAGCTATTAGAAAGCAGGTTGATCAACCTGGGGCAGAAAAGATAGACGAGTGTGACCAGAAATGTGCAACGCAGCTAGAAAAGCTTGAAAGAATACACAGAGGTTAAAAAGGCTGCTTCAACTCAGGGACCCTGTGCTTTCAGTTACAAATCGAAATATAACTCACACGAAAACACAAGTTGTCATGAGGCCAAAGAATGTGCTCCATCACTTCCAGTCCAATTTCCATAACGTGCCTCATGATATAATCCAGCTTATCGATAAGGCCAGTTTTTTTTGTACCCATTTTTTAAAATTTAGTTATTAAAGCCCTACATATTTGACATAGTATCGCATGGTATACGTGAACCGAATCGCAGAAGGCGGTGGTGTAGTGAGATTTGAGGAAACGCTGACGACACACTGCTAACTCACAGCACAGGGGGAAAGAAAGAAAGAAAGAAAGAAAAAAACCTGCTCTCCATATTTCTATACAAAACTACACGAAAAGAAGTAGAAGCGCTGAGTCATTCTCTCATAGTGGAGAGTGGAGGGAGAGGAGGTGGGGGAAATAAGCAACTACGCTACTCAGCAGCCAAAACGGCTGTGTGGGACAAATTCAGCTCAGAGGATTTCCTGTTTGAAAAGAAAAAGCCTTCAGATGCGTACAATATGGCTCTACGTCACATGAGACCAAAATCCCTTTACGCTCTCTAGAGTCTGGGTTCGCCAAGCCAGTAGAAACAAGTACAAACTTTCGGCTCGGCAGAAAAGAAAGATGATGACTGTGATCACCTACAAACTGTTTTAGATTTCCTGTACATAAATGTCACAGCAATGAAACAATGGATAGAATTTAAGTCGAGTATTTAAACAGACAGAACTGACCTTAAGTATAAATAATTGGAGCGTTTAACTAGTGGCAATTGCGAGATTTATTGATGGGAAATTACGACAAGAAAAAAACATTTTTTAAATCAGAACAGGGACATCGATCCCTATAACAATTAAACCTGTGTGATCTAATTGATTATGCAATTTATTCCATCTTTAGCCGGTTGATTGGATTAAATGTATTAATTGGTCATTTTTATTTTGGAATATACAGCGGAACCTTGGATTATGAGTATAATTCGTTCCGGAAGTGGGCTCGTATTTCAAAACACTCATAAACCAAATTGAATTTTCCCATAAGAAATAATAGAAACTCAAATTATTCGTTCCACAGCCCAAAAAAAAAAATACATAAAAATAATTAACACAAAATATTAAGTAAAAATAAAACAAATTAACCTGCACTTTACCTTTAAAAAAAAGTAAAAATAAATCCCGACAGATAAATGTTTCCATTTGTGTGTGTGTGTGTTTGTGTGTGAATCTAAAGTAAGCTAACCTCTCCCCCTTCTCGTCTTACAGTTACCCTTCCTCCACTCTTTTCACACACGCGCGCGCACACACAACAGAAACACTGTTTTATCGGAAAAATAAAGAAGAAATCTCTCTAATGACACTCGATTGAGCGACACACTAACGGAATCAATGCTGTAAAGTAAAAATAAAACAAATTAACCTGCACTTTACCTTTGAAAAGAATCGCGACAGAGCAGTGTTTCTGTGCAGAACAGAAAAAAGAGTGTGTGTGTGTGTGTGTGTGTGTGTGTGTGTGTGTCTGTGAAGGTAAAAGTAGAAGGGGTCTATGTGTGTGTGTGTGTGTGTGTGTGTGTGTGTGTGTGTGTGTGTGGCACGGTGTCCAATGACGCGCACGCACATAGACACAAAGAGCAGGCTGATACAGAGAGAGAAAATGGACCTTTAACCTCTCTAATGAGACTTGCTTTTGCTTTACA
>JAOTRS010000022.1:6390559-6401387 GCA_028565755.1 Dinotopterus cunningtoni
ATCTGTGGCCTGCTTAATAATGTGGAACAACCTTTTTCAGTACTTTTCCTTTAATTGGGCTTATCTGCCAAAGTAATTATCACAGGTGTCCGAGATTCATTTCAGTGATCCAAAGAGCTCTGAGACACAACACCATCCATGAGTTTAATTTAAAAACCAAACATTCAATGTTTATGACACTTACATCCAATTTGCATAATAATTTGGAACGCGGTGTACAGTTTTGTGCATGACAGTACATGCTGACAGGCTGAATCAAGTCCACGTGTGTCTGACTGCGTAACCCGAAACGTTGTGAACCTCATTCGGCGAGTTTCAGTATAACATTCGCACATGTGCTAGTACATCTGAACTTCAGTATAACCAATAAACTTATAAATCCAATGTACTTTAACGCTGTTAGGGTGGCATCAGTAATAAATGCAACTTCTATGACATGACTCTTGTTTCCAGAAGACTAAGACATTTCTATCAGATGTCTTGTCATTATAATGGTTGGTTTTTATCATTCTGTGGGACTGTTTTTTGTTCCTTTTCAATTTTAACAGCTTCCTACTGTAGTAGTAAAGATACACTAAATTGCCAAAAGTATTCGCTCGCCAGCCTTCACATGCATATGAACTTGAGTAACATCCAATTCTCAATCCATAAAGTTCAATATGATGTTGGCCCGCCCTTTTCATTTATTACAGCTTCAACTCTTCTGTGAAGGCTTTCCACACGGTTTAGGAAGGAGTTTATGGGAATTTTTGACCATTAAGTTCTTCCACATCAAACTTGCTCATCCATGTCTTTATGGACCTTGCTTTGTGCATTGGTGCACTTGCTTTGTGCACTAGTCATGTTGTAACTGGTATGAGGTTGTTTTTTAGGAGTTGGCCTCGGCCTGTTAGTTCCAGTAAAGGGAACTCTTAACGCTTCAGCACACAGAGACACTTTGGACAATTTCATGCTCCTAACTTTGTAGGAACAGTGTGAGGATGGTCCCTTCCTGTTCCAACATCACTGCGCACCAGGTCACAAATCAAGGTCCAAAAAGATTTTTGATGTGGAAGAACTTGACTGTGCAGGCGCACAGTCCTGACCTCAACCCGGTAGAACTCCCTTTGGGATGAATTAGAGCGGAGACTGCAAGCCAGCCCTTCCTTCTTGTCCAACCTCAGTGTCTGACCTTAGAAAAGCGCTTTTGGAAGAATGATCAAAAGTTCCCATTAACATAGTACTAAACATTGTGGAAAGCCTTCACAGATGAGTGGAAGCTGTAATAGGTGGAAAGGGCGGGCCAACGTTATATTTAACCCTAAGGATTAAGAATTGGATGTTACTCAAGTTCATATGCATGTGAAAACAGGTTGAGCGAATACTTTTGGTAATATAGTTTATATATGTAGGCGACAGAAACCAGAACTTTTTCTGGTTTCTTAAGTATCCAGCTTTTTTTTTTTTTTTTTTACAACCAATGGAGATGGAAATCTCCTCGATAGCGTAAAGAGTTCAAGCCTCACACAAAGGCTTTCGATACATATGGACTTATGTTCTCAGTGATTGAATACTACACAGATTTAACTCCAGTGACATCTTCACTCCTATCACTCCTATGGTCAAAATAAAGAGCAGCGTCATTTTTCAGTTTAAGACTTCCTATGTTTACTTTACTATTTATGCTGTAAATTCTGGCGTGGCTGAGGCGCTCTGCCCCCTGGTGTGATGGAAGTATGCAGGAAGACACATACGCCAGCGCCATTCCACAACACTCTATTGTGGTCTCACATACCCAGTCGAAGTACAGTATGATATTTGTGTGAGTGGGTATATTATAAAGGCAAGACTCGGTTAAGTACAGTTCAAGATTCTTGTCACAGTCATGCAGTAAAAAGCTCAGCTGATCTGGCCAAGCTTTGCCCTTAACACTCTTAACAATATAATATAAAAAAAAAAAGCTCACTGGAGCTTTCAAGGGTTTGTTTGATTTAATATATTCCATATTATTCCACATAGTTTGGAAGGATTAAAAAAGGGTGATGCGGCACGGTGGTGGCATGTTGGCAACATGGTGGCCTATTGGTCAGCACCATCTTCTTGCACCTCCAGGTCCGGGGTTTGAATCTTGCCTCGGGTCTGTGTGTACAGAGTGTGCATGTTCTCTCCATGCTTGGTGGGTTTTCTCTGGATACTCTGGTTTCCTCCCACAGTCCAAAGACATGCAGACTAGGTGGCATTTCCAAATTGCCTGTAGTGTATAAATGTTGACTGGAGGTTCTACCATGGTCATACAGATGGGAATAATAATAATGGGAATCTATATTGGCCTCCACGGTCCCTAGTTGTACTACGTAGGTTATTAGATGGTTGGATTGATGCAGGTAATGAACGCACTCTTTTTTTAAGGGCCAGGTTAACAGCCATCAGCTCAAACCTGTCCATGTTATAGTCCAGGGTGTGAGAACATATAAAGAACACTCTGTGCCAATATGGACTCAGGATCTCTCGCATCTACATTGAATAGCAACACCAAAAGTTTAGAAATGGAAGCTGTAGAATGAATCTGATAAAGGACTTTGTGACAATCCCAGGAAGTGAAATATTAAATATTCATAATGCCACACAGAGGATTTCAAAATTTACACCCTCCTTAGGTCCAGTGTGATCAATTTGGATGCTCCTCTGACTTGTTCTTAACTACTGTGTGAACAAAGTAACATTTAATCACACAAGATGTGAATTTATTGTGCTTCTGACAAAAATGTAACAATGCCATGTTTTGAATATAATTTAATGAGCAATGGTTGACGTATGGGGGCCAATGTTGCTTGGTGGCCAGCACTGTTGCCTCATACCGCCAGGCTTGGGGGTTCGAATCTCACTTCTGGTCTGTGTGTGTAGTTTGCATGTTCTCCCCGTGCTTTCCTCCCACAGTCCAAAGACATGTGGTGTAGGCTGACTGGCATTTCGAAATTGCTCACAGTGTATGAGTGGGTGTGAGAGTGTGTACAACAGTGCGCCCTGTGCTCGGATAGCACTCCATTCAGGACAAATCCCATGGCAAAGCAGTCAAGATGGTAATGGTATCAAGTATTGTATCAAGTATCATTGCCTAAAAGACCAAAATCATATCGCACTGTGTGGAAGCCTGAGGTTTAGACCTTCTTATGTGATTTGAACATAAAATAGCTTTAGCCATAGCACTGCTAAAATCTCCAGGCTTTTTGATCAGCAGGTGTTACAAGTGAAGCTCTGACAACAGTAAAGGCAGTAGACAGTAAAAGTCAGTGAGTAGGTAGGTAGCACTTTCCTACAAATGTGTTAGGAAGTTACTCTGCTTTCAAAAGTTGGAAGTACGAGGGTGTGAATTTGTCGTAAAAATCTGTAAGCAAATTGGTCCTTAAACTTGCTCATTACACGTGTGCACTAATCTCAAAACACTGAGTGCAACACTGGGTCAGTGGCTGATGTCTCTGCTCCTTTGATTGGTCAGTCTCCACCATAAACATTGATATCCACAGACCACAAGAATGGCCTGTGAGCAAGTATAAGTAAAGCGGTAGAGCTGTGGCTTTTCAGAACGGAAAGTACAAGAATGTTTACAATTTTCATCATGCATGTAGTACAAAAAAATTATAAAATGTTTATCTCCAATTATTAAGAACTGTGATGCGGTTGCAGGCACGAGGGAACAGTTTCACAAACGGCACTTGTTATCAACAGACTATAATTTGTTGTTGTTAATAATAAATTTAACCAGATATTTTGCTCTGCCAACATATATCATGCTGTAACTAACTAACCGCGACTGAAAATGAAGGTCCAACGTTGGTGTGCCTCATAGGCCGACCTAGCCTAAATATAGCCCGACCTACCCTTGGTGAAAATGTGTAAAATAAGACAAAAAATTTTTTTTTAAATATCACGGGGATTTACGTAAAACCCCCTTGATGAGAGACAGGTTTTGAAAAACGCGGTTAAGTGTTGGTAAACAATGTTAACTGACAGCAGATCGTACTCTTTGGCCCCTGAAACGAGGCACACCCAACAACAGAAGCAGTGTGGAACGTGAGGGAGAACAGACGTGAGGAATAAACTGTTGATAAAAGAAAAGGACAGGTTAGCTCAGCAGTATGGCAGTTTTCGTGCTCTGACTGAGATCAGATCACATTTGTGTGTAAACCGTGTAGCCCCAAAACTGGGGATACAACAAACAAATTTTACGGTTTACTTACTGAGTTGAAGAGTTCATATTTCTAATATTTATTGTATAGATTTTACTTGCTTTCTTTATTTAATATGACTCAAGGTAAGATCATTTAATTACCCTTATTTATTTATTTATTTATTTATCATTTAAGGTGAGGACCTCTCCTCCTTTGTGTCACATGATAAAAAGTGGTTTAAATAAACCTTTTCCTCCTTCTGTTTATTAAAACAATAAACCCTTGTATAAAAGTAATCAATAATTATCAATATCAAATGCTGTGGAAAAAAATATATATATTATTTGCCATATCACCCAGCCCTATTACACACATATTCCAAACTATTTATATTGGATTATATTTTAACTATTTTAAAGTATATATATTTATACATATAGAAAGCAGCCTGACTGGCAATGTTTGACTTTAAGGTAATGTATGGTTTTCTGACTGCGAGCACAAAAAAAGCAGTTATGCAATGAATGGGGCAGAGACAGAAAAGGGCACTTTCACACCAAAAAATTGAATCCAATCTAATTTATTAAAAGATTTTGCTCAGTTCACGTACACTCCCTTTCTATTATGTTATATAGGGATGTCTGAACAAGTGTTAACCCAGGAAAATAAACCAAATCCATGCATGACAAATGTGTTATTAAAATGTCTTAAGATAGTGAATTATTTTCTCCCATGAAACATTTATAGCATAAATATAAATATAATCCAACGCAGCACAAACCAGAGAAAAGAATCGATCCTGGCAATGACAGAAAGGTATCAGAACACTTAGCACATCACAGCCTGCGTGTAAGGAGCTCAGCCAAAGAGTTCAAGGTTCTTGACCCGGCCTCCAAATTCTCCAGATCTCAATGTGATCAAGCCTTCCATGGAATGTACTACAAACAACTCTGATTCATGGAGGCCACCCACCCCTCAACCAACAGCACCCAAAGGATCAGCCACTAACGTTCAGGTGTCAGCGACTACAGCACACACCCAGAGATCCCGTGGAGCCATGTCCAGAGGGATCAGAGCTGCCATGGTGGGACATGGGGAACCCAAAACCTAGATGGTTTTAATGTTTATGTTTTGGTTGATGTAACTCATAAATCTGTAAATAAACAAAAAGAACTGATCGGTTAAAATCGGTTGATGAATGAAAATGTTATAGTCACTTTTTGATCTAAAAACCTGGAGAGGCATCGTTTACTCATGCTTGCTCACTTATGATGTCTATGTAGCGATGTCTATGGTGACAGGAGCAGAGACATCAGCTGCTGCCTCTGAACTTCCAAAACTTGATGACGAGTGTGTTTAACTTGACAATGTGTGAGTTTTAAGACGTGTGTGGAGTTTTGAGAAATATATTGTAGAGCTATACTGCTTGTCTTAACCACTTTATGAACAAAAAAAACGTTGGTAAACTGTTTAAAGCAGTTAAATGGACCAGCGTGACAGAAAATAACTTGTTTTTAGAGCAGTTCCACAACATTAAATACAAAGATTAACGGATATGAACTATAAAACATGCAAACTGCTGTATTGTTATGGTTTTTAATGTTAATGATTGGAACTTGTAATAATCTGACTACATCTTCAGTAGGTAACACATAAAATCCTTACAGTGTCTCTTTATTATTTTAATTATTTTTTTAAGTTAGACAACCTTCTATGAAACGCTTTGAGCATCTTTCTTATAGAAAAAAAATTGAGTTGTGAGAGCTGAGCAAAGTGAAAACAAGACTTCCTGAGATTTAAATCTTAAATCAGCCTCCCTTGAGTGTTTTGCTCGGCCATCACGTCTGCGCTCGGGCAGTACTGCAGGTGGCAGCATGAAAATAACGAAAAAAGCTTAGTAGCAAAACAACTAACATCTACTGTGTGTTTTATTAAAAAAAACAAAAAAAAAACAGCTGGGTCTTAAATACAGAACTGAGCTCAAATTAGCATCGTCTTTGCTCACTGAGCTGTATGATGTGCAGTTTTCCATACGACAGAGATGCTGTTTTAGCTATGTATTTAAGCTGCGACCAGAAACAATGCGCGGGTCAGTGATGAAAGTGGATGAGTATCACATTACTGCTGTTTTGAGCTTGGACTAGATTTGTTTAAGGTTCGTCGCGTCACTCATATCGACTAATTCTTTTTCGAGATACTAAAATACAAAAGAATCCAATGATTCAGCGTTTACCTTTTACAAGTCACTCTTTTTTCCAGCGTGGTCCAGACCACAGTCACAGACGATTCACACATCAGCTGGCTACAGTTAAACCACGTTCCTGCACAGACTGCTCTTTCAGGTGGGACTGCTCTTTCAGGGATTCCCCCTGGAAATTATGATTGTGTGTGTGTTTTTCTTCAAATTGTTGAACCCTTCTAAAAGATTTTGCCGGCAACAGAATCCCCCCAAAAATTAAAAAAAATGTGAAAAGCTAAATACGGCATGATTTCTAGGCCTTTTTTTTATTTTGGAGCAGACAATCTTTACATTTCATTTGAAGGTCACGGGTGATAACCTCCTAATGGAAATTAAAATTCAAAGGACACATAACTTCATCCATCACAGGGCAGTATTTGAATGTAATGCAAAGCTTTATGGACACTACAAGGTCCTAGATCTTACACGTAAAACTTTTTAATGAGTTTGTAGTAAGCTGAAGTGGACCAAAATGCCTTTCTTTGGAATAATAAGCAGAATAACAGGACCTGTAATCAGATCTCGCTGTCTCTAAAGAAGAAGAGGAAAAACCTTGCATGTACTTAACGCACTACGAGCGCTGATGTTCATTACAGGTTTGGCAATTCAAATTAACCTGGAAATTAAAGAGGTATAAAAGTAAAAAATAAAAAAGGGAACATTTATACTCATGATTTTATGTCAAATCCGATTCTAATTAGAATGCACAGGAGTTTACATAAATATCCACAAAAAATATCACTGATACCTTCAATTAAGGGGAAAAAAAGTATATATATACTTGTACACGTTTTCATGTTCTGGAAAAAAAGAGCGAGGCAATAATAAAAACGAAATCCAGCTCGAATGTGAAGCAGAGCGAGGGGTCTCTCACGGGAACGGCTCTGAACACAAAGGGCAATGTCTAATGGGTAAGAGGGTGAGTCAGTGTGCTCATACGCATGCCTGTTTCTGTCTCTCGCCGCTACGCTAACGGTAACAGCCCCAGCTCACATGATGGGCGCCATGGAAATGCTTATCCTTATCGCCCACTGGCGCAGACTGCAGATCCACATCACTGGTATAAAGCACATAAAGCTTTACACACTGTACATGTCATCACTTAACACTCCATATAAATATGTAACCTTCATGTCATTAATGTGATTGTGCAAAATTACAGCACTACTGTTTGTTTGACTGTAGTGCTGCTGTTGTTTTTAACTCAACTACTACATTTACCCATTATTTTCCCACCATCCATCACTATGCAACCAACCAGGAAACATGAAGTCTTACACGAGGTTTCCTCTGAGACATGTGAAGCCAGTTAACTGCGCATTATTTCCGATCTGCTGCTCTTTCGACACCACAGGCAAGCGAAACACCCTTGAATGAAAGTGCTATCCGCCCTCTTCCTCATACATGAACTCAAGAAAAAAATGTCTATAAATGCCTATTTTTATAGTTTAAACCCTAAATATGCCCCCAAATCACTTTAAGTTAATTTCAAACTCAGCTTATATATAAAAAAAAGAGAATGTAAAGGTAAACCAGTATACTGTACAGTACTGTACTGCTGTGTCTCCCGCGGTGCGAGAATGTAAAATACTGAAGTTATCCCCTATATGTACTCTAATTCATGCAAGTGCGTTTTCTTTAGTATAAGTACTGTAGAGTAAATACGGTAATAATTCACCATCCCAGGGCGCGTTTTGTGTCGCTTTGTGTTCTCTCTAAGTAATATAAAATGTAAACAATATTATTACATTAATATTTATGCTACAAAATTAGTAAATTATATTGTTCTTAATAGTTTAGCATTAAAACGGCTGAAAATTTATATATTGCCACGAAAAAAGCGATAAAAAAAAAACGTGGAGGATATTTGCGGTTTCCACAAACAATTATTAATTAGGTTCTAAGGAAAAATCTGCGAACAACTAAGGCAGCAAACTCTGAACCACAAAAGAGAGAGAGCGCCATCTTGTCTATGCAGGGAGCAGGAAAAAATTGTTCCTGTGACTCCTAGGACTATAGAGTGAAAGTTTTACTCAGACATCCTTAAGTCTTTTAGCAATACTGCACTCTGAAGACTACCAACACCAGGATGGAGATTATATTATAAAATATCTTGTAAATATTTTAAAATCACAAACCAGATAAAAATGATTTCTGTGAACTGAATAAAAACTTAATATTACCTTAAAATTCTTATTGAAGTCTGGGTGAGAATAAACAGGCTGTGAGCATGCCATAAAGAAACCGAAACTACTGATGCACTTTAAAGTGCTTTTAGCGTTATGAATTCTCAGTCTGCATTTCTGCATACGTGAATCCATTTTTATATTTATTCACCAATGGTGGTCACTTCATCACATTATTTTGACATGTATTGCAATCGTGACTTAAACTGCATTATTCAACTATTAATTTTTCATCATTTTGTATTCAAACATGTTTATCTAGGTTAACAGCAAAAAAAATGGCACAAATTGTCTCATTAAGAGGATGTCTATTTATTAATATTCATTCATCACCTCAAAAGTATTTAAAAAATAAATTAAAAAACAGCATACTTAAATTATTGACAAACTCTATATAAATTCCTGACTATGCTTATATTACTCGAATGATTAGCATCCTTTAGCGATTTATTAATTGCACAGGTCCATCATGCCATTTTCCATTTTTATATGATTAAATGTTCAGTACTACCACTTCATGAAAATTAATCCAAGATTGTCCCTACTGGTTTTCAGAGAAAGTCCAATGGGCATATCTACTAACTTCAGTCCTTAGAACCCCCTATCCGATAGTCTGGGTTCTCCTTACCCTCAACACGCTTGCTGTCCCACCTCATTGGTTGGACTGGGTGTGTCAGCGGTAAAGAAAACTTTAAACTGTGCAGGACAGGAAGTCCCCAGGTCTGGAGTTTAAACCGCTGCAGTAAAAAGATAAATCTAAAAATGATTAACAGCACTCTTTAAAGACACCGGTTCATAAAATGTCATAAAGACAAATCAAACTCGATTTCTTAGTTATTTGTGCTTTCAGCACATGTTTTCAGGGTCTGAAAACAATTTTTAAATATTCACCTTACCTATTATTTCACAAATAAATAAAAATCATGAATTTAGGAAATCAGATTTAGGAAATCCTCAGATCAATTAATCTTAATTAGAGTAAGATTGATCCTTGATCACATTACTACATATGCTTAAACATAGAGATAATCCGACTATATTGTATGCCTGATCTGCAACGTCCTATTGATCATTAGTTTTTTGGTTTCCAGAATCACATGGGATTATGTTTGATTACTTGTGGAGAGCAAAAACCCTGAACATGATTTACATCTGATTAATTGTGCAGGCCTAGACAAGATACATAGAAGCAATAAGAAAAAAAAAACCTGATAGGTGTTAAATAGAAATAGAAAATCAGATAGGTGTTAAATAGAAATAGCGTGTAAAGTTATACTGCAACATATACTCAGTAATAATATTAATAATAATAATAGCATGATTTTAGGCATAATTCATCATCAAATTATTTTCCCTGCTATGTCAATTATCCTTTGTATTAATAATAATGCTGGGCCGAGATTTAGCAAAATGCTAATCATCATTCATGGTTTGTTTATGTAGACAAACAAGTCTAGAGCACACAGAAAGACATCTACATCTCCATCTTGAATACGTCCTGCTGAAACTGGACCAAATTCTCATCCGAGACCTTGTGCATGTGGCTAAACGCCTGAAAAAGAGGGTCAATGGAAAAATGAGCGACCGCGAGCTCCTGTTGGCCGACGGCCCGGTGGAAAAGCGGGAGCTTCGGATAATCCCTAATATGTCATTTTGTGAGTGTGTGAGTGCAGGACTGTTCGAGTGGGTGTAGAGATTTGATTTATGCTCCAGAATTAAGCCCAAGAGAAAGATCTTTGTCCAAAACACACAGAGAGTCAAAGCTGAAATATTAACATGGTCACGATATTAGATCAATCAGTTTTAATAATTTGGGAGACACACATACATCCATTGCAAAAAATATTAATTATTATCATTATTATTATTAATTATAATTTTTCTTCTTATTATTATAATTATCTTATTATTATTATAATTATATAATTATTATTATTATAATAAATAATAATAATACAGTGCTATGTGTCATGTAACAGAGTAAAATCTTCCTACTTTATGTTACTGTACTATGCAGTATTTGCAGCGTTCTGAACTGTAGACAAAGGTAGATGGGGGTTTTTAATTTCATTACATGCCGTATGGTACTGCGCTGAAGTGTCACAATCCTATGTCATGTTGTACAGTGATAAATAAGAGTGTTTGGCACGTGGATATTGATTTATAAACAATAATTAGCTTGTTATTTTTTGTGTAAATAAATTAGAAAACTGTCAACTATCCTAAATAAAATTAAAACACTATTGGAATGCTAC
>JAOTRS010000022.1:6459987-6472356 GCA_028565755.1 Dinotopterus cunningtoni
TCTAGCCTCTGATTGACTGGTTCTGTCCCTGCTCTAGCCTCTGATTGACTGGTTCTGTCCCTGCTCTAGCCTCTGATTGACTGGTTCTGTCCCTGCTCTAGCCTCTGATTGACTAATTCTGTCCCTGCTCTAGCCTCTGATTGACTAATTCTGTCCCTGTTCTAGCCTCTGATTGACTGGTTCTGTCCCTGTTCTAGCCTCTGATTGACTGGTTCTGTCCCTGTTCTAGCCTCTGATTGACTGGTTCTGTCCCTGCTCTAGCCTCTGATTGACTGGTTCTGTCCCTGCTCTAGCCTCTGATTGGCTGAAATTAAGCATTGTGATATTGGGATGAGAGTGATCGAGTTGAATGACGGAATCACTTGCTAATCTCTGGCCTGATTGGTGAATTAGTAGTGTTTTGTGTTATTTTCTGTCCTTCATTCTCTCTTTCCTCTCTAGCCTCCTATCATCATCTCTCTCCCCTCTTTGCTTAACTCTGTCCTCTATCCTTCCCGCCTCCTTTATACTGTAGCCTTCTTTCTTCTTATTCTTTCTTCCATCCTTCCTCTGTAGCCAACTTCCTTCTTATCCTTTCTATGTTTTTCTCTCTTTCATTCCTTTCTTCCTCTGTAGCCACCTTCCTTTCTGTCCTTCATTCCCTCTTTCCCCTCCAGCCTTCAATCTTCATTTCGTCCTCCCTCTCTCCATCCTTCCTTCTCTCTTTTCTTCCTGCCTCTCTATCCTACTTCCTTCCTTCATTTCTTTCTTTCTCTCTCATTCCTTCTTTTCCTTCAACAACTAAGATTTCAGATACTGTGAGTATTCTGTGGGAGTTTTAATAACTTCTGGTTTCTTGTAAAGTAATTGCGGTAAAAGTAAAGCAGGCTGGTCTTAAACTGTGGCACATCACAGCTGCACCAGTCTATTTTTCGCACACAACGCTGTATAACTGCCATATGTTTTATTCCCCGCCATCATATTGTGCAGCCCTACTCCAGACTCTTCAGTGTAATATTAATATCTGTGAAGATACTCGTATAACCAAACGTATAAAAATGATAAAATTATTCAAATGCTTTCTGACATTTCACATTAGAAAATCCCGTTCCATCTGTAGAAAGACCAACACAGTTTCCATCATTCTGTTACTCTGAGGTCTCTCTGTCTCTCTCTGATGTTATTATTGCGTTTCTTCAGGGCCCTTGTTGCAGATGAAAGATGGAGAGATCTAACACACACAACACAAACTGCTTCTGCTAAAAATAAAGCGCATAGAGAGAGAGAGAGAGACACTTCATCTGACCTGATAAAGTGTGTCAAAGCCGATCGCCTTCATTACACAAGGCGAGACTGACGCTGTAGCGGCTGACGCTGTATTAATAACTCCTGCACACTTGGGAGACTGAAAACACACAGCTTATTATTTCCATTGTATTTTTTAAATACAATGTCAAATATTTTACTCCAATTTTGTTTCTTGTGAATTCTGAGGTGCATGCTGCATCTGTTACAAACCACGCTGTTTAGATTTTTAAACATTTTGGCCCTCTTGGACGGAGGATTCAGATTTAACACAGTGCCCTCCAAAATTAATGGCACCCCTTATAAAAATAATTGTTTAAATATAAACATACAATACATGTATTCATTGAAAAACATAACAAAGAATAATTATTGGTAGAACTACTTTTTTTTAATAATAATACAAGTCAAATGATTGACATCCCAGCAATAAATCTTGAAAAACCTTGCACACATGCAGCATCCATTTATCATCATGGGGGAAAAAAAACATGGTTGAAGGTAAGAAATGGTTGCTGATTTGCACAAATAATTTAAAGAAATCACCCATCACACTGATCCATATTCCAACTACTGTATGTCTCTAAAAAAAATAAATAAATTTGGCTAACGCAATAGGAACTGGTCGTAACAACACTATGACTACCTGTCCAATATTGAATAGGGCCCTCCCTTTTGCCAACAAAACAGTAATGCCTTCCTATCAGAACCAGCAATAACATTTTCCTTAATTTGAGCTACAGTAGCTCCTAGCTATCAGTGCTGCCCATGACCCTGCCGCCAGTTCACCGGTTTTCCTTCCTTGGTCCTGACCACTGCAGTCTGGGAACATCCCACAAGAGCTGCTGTTACTAACTATGTACCATCAGTCATACACTGTTGGGAAGGTTTTTGTTTTTTACTCAGATTAACCCAAGATGTAACCTTTTTTCCTGAGGTCGATGTGTTGGAAGCAGAAAAAAATGGGCAAGCCTAAGGATTTGAGTGATTTTGACAGGGGTTATGGAGGCAAAAAGGGGGGACAGTCTTAATATTAGACGGGCAGTCATAATTTTATGGCTGATTGGTGCATTAACAATGGCATTGACCAGTTAATGACAAGTTTAACATCTTATAGTGATTTCACTATTGTACTACCAGCATGGCGCAGATGGAAAAGATTGGAGTGTACGACCTACTGTATGGTTCTGAAAAGTGGGTCCAATGTTGAAGTGCCAAAACATACAGTTCATTCGAATGACTGAGTCCAAAAGTGAGTCCCATGTTAAAATGTTCAACTTTACAACAGAAATAATCGTTTGGAGCCTAGTACAAAAAACGGTTTCTGTCTCCATAGCTAGATTGTTCCGTGGGTGAATTTGTATGTAACTCGTGTGTTAAAATTAATGTAAGTCAAAAAATTATGCATAATCAGAGGCGTGGTCGTTTTGAGTGACAACTAAATTGCAGGTGTCAAACTGCTAGCTGTCTGCTACTGTACGCATCACTTTAGTTAACCAGCTGACTGAAATCGTTGTAGTTTAACTCAGCACAAGAAATGTAGGAGTTGACGCAGCTGAGCTTTAAAACCATTATTCAGAAAACCTATATGGCGGGTTTGTCCAGATCTAATATAGTCTATGGTCGAATGTGTTACTTTCTGTAAATATAAGTTTTAGTTCAGTTTCATAAAGGATGCCAATAATTCTGAAAGGCCCTGTAAATAAAAATACTGAATAGCTGTGATACTAAAAATCATGCATCTGCCTGTGAGAAATGGCAATTAGAGAGAAGAGGCTAACTTAGCTATTGTTAGTAATGAAATTTTTTTAAAAAATAATTTCTACAAACATCAACATTATAATACGATGTGGTATCAAAAAGTTTCGAGACTAGTTGTGTAACAGATATGTTACACACATATGTTACTGTTATGCCAACAGATTGCAGCAAAAGGCTGCACGCATAGTCACAGGCAACACCAACCTTCATAAGTCAGTGTGCCAAAAGACATCATCCTGTAGGATCTGTGCAACTGGTGCTATTCTGTCCACGTGCGTTACCATGTCTACCATTTCATAATGGACAGCAAGAACGTGAAATTCTGCACGAGACTGAGCACGTCTTGTCCAACATGATTCGGCAAGTTTACGGCGATGCTGCAATGAGTCGGTCGAGGTGTTTTGAGTGGTGTGGGCGCTTTAAGAGTGGAAGAACATCACTGGAGGACAACAAGAGATCAGGAAGACCTCCAACGAGCTCAACCACCAAAAATGTTGAAACCATTCGGCAGCTTGTGCACGATGATTGGTGGAGAACTTCAGCACTCACCCTAGTCGCCGGATAATAATTATTTATTAATAAAGTAATCAAGTACTTTCTTGAAAACAGAGCTAATCTTGAAACTTTTGATACCACCTCATAATTCTAGGTTATATAAAAAATCTTTCATGTCATCTTAAAACTCACAGATGACACTAAATATGACGAGTTTTGATATGAAACAGATGCAACATAGCACTTAACATAACACAGCTAACCAACCATATACAGTACCTTTTGAGCTCACTAAAGCCTGCTGACAATACAGTCTCCCAGTAATGACTCTCATACGATACAAATGTGAGTTAGGTGTTAAATTGTGAGGAACAGAGCAAGCCGCCAGTGTTGGAAGTCTACTCTAGTCTCACAATGAATGCGAAATCCAGCGTGAAAATGCTAGCTGCACTGGCAAAACTACTAAGACTTTGCTAGTCGGCTAGCATAAACTAGCTTGGATCAGTATGAAATTCATGCTAGTCTAAGCTGTTTTTTTTTTCAGCAGATTTCGGCACAGACTCTCCTATAAGCATGCAGCGACAATACACACACTTTAACAGTCTGTTAACACAATGTGAAGAGCAGGAAAGGAAAAGAGAAGACAGAAATTGTTAGTGAGTAGTCTTCGAGGAGGTCATTTATGTAGGCGTGTAAACACGTTAGCCTCTTAATATGGCCTCCATTGAAAGAACTGCAAAAGAGGTCAGGAAAGGATAGAAATGAAGGATAACGTCATACGAACAAGACGCATAGCAGAACCTACTGGAAACACAGTGAGGTCATTTCAATTGCCTATGAAAAGATTGACAACATCCAAAAAGCTAGCAGTATGTCCTGGTGTATGTTTAGCGCTGGTGTAAAAGGCATTCGTGTTCTGTTTAGCTGGACACTACAGTATATGCTGCTAGCTTTTTAGATGAACCTTTTTAGTTATTGATGGAATTAATTGATCAGCATGATCTGCATGCTCACACCTACACCACGACACTGTATAACCCACAACACGTCACAGCCGAAACCTTGTCTTTGTGAGGATGATGTGGCATGCAGTGCTATAGACGTCCATTAAAAACCAAAAAAAGAAAGAAAAACAGTTGGAAACGACACGGTGAGGTCGCTCTGAGGGTAAACATCATAGAAGAAGAACTTACGGGACGGCTCGTGCGTGCGAGCGGCATTATAGTCCCCAGGGAGCAGTGAGTAAGACAGTGTGGTTCTGGAGACAGTCCGGAGAGGGAGACAGGGCAAAACACTAATCAGCACAAAAAATACAATCTCACAAAATACAGGAGATGTTGGCAAAGAAACAGCCTGGGTGATCATGCTCCATGAGAAACATCACTGCAGGCTACAGGAAGTCCACTCCTCTTGCTGTTGGACCTGTAAAAGGGGTGAGTCTGGGTTTTGGCATGACCATCCTCACTGTCCATTCAGAAGAGAAACATACTGAGTATACTCTACACCTCAGTATTTATAAACCCAAAATGAATTACTGTATTGACCTCATAATATAACACTTTCATGGTGGTAAGGATGACATTATTAACTAGTGTATTACAGGCTCTAAGGTGAAAATATGCATTTTTCTTTTTCAATTACTTCCCTTGAAATCTTCCCCAGTCAAGCTTTCAGCACTTTAGGATGTATGACAGCAGTTCCCTCCAGATACAGTCAAGAAAATGCTTATTATACTATATCCCTATCTAAAGGCAAAATTGTATTGGTTTACGTGGTAATAGTCTGTCCTCGCCATTCACTAAACATGCCCAATACCCTAAGGACAGACGATTCCTTAGTTTCTCATATGATCTGCATTTCTATATACTGTAACAAGTAGAGGCGTACCCATTCCAATTTCCATGGCAAAAACATTTATAAATCCAATATATGTATATAGTACAACATGGCTTATTTAATATCTTTTACATTTTCTCCAAAACCGCAAAAGATTATGCATTTCTCCAGAGTTTTTTTTTTTTTTTGTACAAATGAAAATTTTATCAGAGAGGGTGAAAGCTCTGGGATACTTCCTTCAAGAAACTATTGAACTGCTGCACATGCACTGTAAAGGGAGGGAATAAAGCGCAGACACACATCACTGGCTAGACTTTGGCTAGTGCCATGAAGACGGCCTGAGAGTACGCCTGGATTGATGTGGATTCATTACTTGCATTCATGTGGAAATGTCTAGCTCTTTTATCACGTTATATAATCACATCACACCATTTGACGGACATTGCTTATGATCCGGTGTAAACCTTTCCACGTACAGTAGCAGGTTAGGCTAACAGGTGTGATCTTCTTGCTAACAGATTGACTAAACAGAATAATGGCCTTGTGTTTGCTTCCACTCGTTATCACCTGCTTATTTCTATGGCTGCCTTACAATGTGTGATTTAACAATGTGGTCAGCCATTTTAGCATTAAAATCAAGCAGCACATTTGAGTAATCTCAGCATACGCTTGAGCTTCACAAAGGCTGTTAGCATATATGTCTGTGTTGACAGACATATATTAACTCAGTGTGTTAGTTATCCAAATGGACAGTAACTTAACAACGGTACTACAAAATTTTGTATTAAAACAACTGAGCTGAGCATGTGTCTGTAGCAAGAAAACAGTAAACAGCAGATTTTGTTAATTAATAAGCTGCAGAACAGCATCTCTGTCCCATGCTTTCTAGCCAGAGGCACACACAGGCAGGCAGCTTTGGCTTAATTAAATATTCTCATTCTGCACCATCTGCATGATGAGACCAAACCAGACACTAGTTGAGCTAAAAGTCACAAACATTCCATCTATTGTGCTAGAAAAAAAATCCTACCTTGCGAAAAATTAGACTGTTACAATGAGACAATCTGTATCTGTACAGTATGTTTAGGAGCATTTATGAGTTTTTACCTCAATGCATCCAGGTTTGTCCACTTCTCCCGCTTTGCTCTGTGCTGCTGTGGCTGAACCCTGTTTCTTCTCCTCCCTGAAGCCCTGCTCCAACAGTTTCTTATTTAATATCCGTGCAGCGTTCTCTGCTATCGTGTAACCCGGTGGCGCTGACAAGTCCTGTCTGATGCTAATCATCTCTGGGTTCTTCTCACCCTGTAATTCCACTATGAGCTGGATAGGGCTTGGGGAACGACCCCTGGGTGGCCTCGTCTGGTCCTGTGGTCCTCCACAATTGCCTGGTTTAGGGTCTGAAACACCTGCAGACCCACTTTCAACGGGCCTGGAACGACTGGGAGACTTGTTGAACTTCTGCGCAGAGTCATACGTCACTGGGGTATGGTCGATGATGTTGAAGAGGCTGGAGAGGCCATCGTTGATGGTGGTGTGGACGGGGCTGTCTCGGGTAGTGGTGGAACGCGCCCATGCTGACTCACTGTTGCCCTTCAGAGCCTGAGAAGTGGGAGTTGGAGCTCTTGATATGGTGGCAGGGGGTTCAGATTTGCCTTGGCCATTATTGGTACACGAAGGTTTGCGCTGGAGCTTAGGTGATCCATATTTTGGTGAACAGCATGACCGTTCAAACTTAGCCTGTGTAGCAGGTGAGTACTGTGCCTTCCTGAGGCTACGTGAGGGCGATGAAACGGGAGTCAGGCAGCGGCGAGGGCTGCTGGTGAGTGTCTGCAGTGCCACATTTACACCCTGTGTGGTTTGTGTGCCACGTGTAGTTGAGCCATTTGTCTGGCATGCTGCATCACGCATTTGACGGTCCACGGGACTGGTTCCGGATGCCACATTAGAGCGGATGGCATTCCGGACAGAAAATGCGACTTCCTTCATGTCATCACTAAGGTTCCGAGATAGCTCTAGCTCAAGCGAAGATGTGTAACCCATCGCCGTGCACAGAGTAGCATGCTCACCACCTTCCAAATGTCTCAGTTCACACGGCCACCTTCCTGCAAAAAAGTCCTCCCCTTCATTTTCCATGCTCATTCTGGGAAAGGCATACTCCTGATCTGACGGTCCTGGGTTTAACCTCTCTGCCCTAGTGGGGCTGTGGAGGACACGCACACCAAAGTGTTCAGGCACCGGGGAGCTTCTTGCAGCCAGGCGCTGGCAGTGCTCCAGGCTACTTGTGGTATTGGTGGTTAGTGTGGCACTGGTGGTCAAGTACCATGCAGCTGGCTGAAATGTATCTGATGAAGAAGGAACAGGTCTGTGGGTATCTGCCCGTTCCACCCATGCCTCCACTACCTGTGGGGGCAGCACAGGGCCTGGGATTGGGCAGGAAGACAGTGGGGATTTGGAAAGATCCCAGCCCTTGGTGTTAAACTCCTCAATATATTTGAGGTCATCAGGAGACAGTGGCGGGGTCACCTCATCCCGCCCACATTCACCTGACTTGCTCTTGTCTGGCAGGAAGGGCGAGCTGTCCATCAAACGCTGGAAGTCACTCATAGAGCAGACTGATTTTGCCCTGTGGAGATACAAGCTTAGATCAGCTACTTACAATTTGACTACATACAGTAAATTTCTTTAATGTAAGCTCAATACTGTATGTTAAAAAAGGCCACACTGCAGGAATAAGCTATTTTTGAAATTTTAGTTGTATAAAAGGGTGTTAGTTTAGAAGATTACATGAGTACAATATGGCAACAAATATTAAACAGAAGGTGTCTGCATAGGGTTGGCGTGGCAACCACCAAGACAACTGGGGCAGTGGTAGCTCAGAGTACCAGAGGGCTAAGGCATTGAGTTACTGATCGGAAGATCTGGGTTTGAGCCCCAGCTCCACCACGCCGCCATTGTTGGGCCCTTGAGCAAGGCCCTTAACCCTATCTGGTCCAGGGGCGCTGTTTCATGGCTGACCCTGTGCTCTGACCCCAGTTACGCAGGAATATGAGAAGAAAGAATTTCACTGCGCATTAACGTGTATATGTCACAAATAAAGGCTTAACTTAATTAAAATGAGAAACCCTCTGTTGTCTGGGAGGTGAATTATAACTGCAAAGGACAAAAAATGACCAGTATTTCCCCACCTACAGACCTGAACATACACTGCCTCAAGCATCAAGCAAAGAGCATAACTAAGAAGACTGCTGAAATGACTGGAATTGGGGTAAAAACTGTCCAACACATTATTAATACCTTGAACAATAGTACTGAACAATCAATTTCACTGAAAAAATGGTCTTGGCACAGGGAAAGACCATGAATGAGTAGAAATTACAGTAAAATGAAAAGCATAAAGATTGGACTTTGGAATAATGACAAAAGGTCATGTGGCCCTATTGAGTCCGGACTGATCCTATTCCAGAGCAACGGGCAAGTCACGGTAAAAAGGGAACCACATAAAGCGATGAACCCATCATACATAGTGCCCCTTGTACAAGCCTCTGGATGCAGTGTTATAATCTGTTATCAGTTAATTTCACTGTGATTAAAAACTGTGGTTTCTTCAAAGGTTCCATATTCATACTTTTTTAAAAACAACTTGTGCATATAGGTGCAAAAGACATGAATTTGTACTGTACTAAGTACATAGAAAGGTACCAATTCAATTCAGTTTAGTGGGACTGCAGAAGCTTAATATGAGTCACAGCTAAAATTTGGAGTGTGCGACATTCTTTTGGCCGGGCAGCGTACACAGACTTATTGACCACTTTATTAGGAACAGATACCTATTTGCATTTATTCAAAGTTCCAAGGATGTGGAACATCAGAATGGGGAAAATGTATCTTTATAAGTCTTTATAAGTATGCATGCCATAGGCATTATTCTTAATGCAGTTAATTAATTATATACCTACAGTCAAATATAACCCTAATGTTAGTCATGAAAAAGAAAAATCCACAGTCATACAGTATATGCACAGATATACTCATTCACACTCTCCAGGCACCTGAGGAGGCTGCCAGTGGTCATCTCTTCCTCGGGATAGAGTACAGGCTCTGCTCTCTCTGAGATCTCATTCAGTGCCTGTAAAACATACCCACAAACACATGGGTACTCACAGGTACTGTACAGCATATGCACACTGACAGACTCATTATCAATTCACCAGCGAGTCTGAGTGGTAATATCTTACTTCATTCAGACAGGGGAACCTCCTCTCACTGTCCAGCCTGGATGAAGGTGGAACCTCAGCCTCATTTGGTGGATCCAGAGACAGAGCATCCAAGAAGAGGCTCTCACAGGGTCGTGCTCTTTTCACAGAATACAACAAGAGTAATCCACAGCTTAAAAACTACCAGGCTCTGATGTAACATGAACACCACCAAAGCAAATGCCTGGCAGAATTTCATCATATTCACTTGTCATACTTTATAATATTCAATTCTCTGTACTTTTTCTTACAATAATATCTGTATATCTAGGTCTGTATCAAAAAGAAAGTTCATAATTTGTGTACTTCTCTTCCAGCATGGCCTCCGAGTCTGAGTAGGAACGAGACACGGCACATGGAGCTCCGTGAGGAGACCGTGGAGATCTAGGGACCTTACAGGGACTGTCCTGAGGAGAGAAGACACGCGGCGTCCCTCCTTCAGAGTGACGGAGAGGCAGTTCCCGCTGCATCTACGAGTGAGTAGACATGAGGTGCAAAAGCGACAAGAAAAGGGACTGATAAGTTGTCAGATTGAGACAGTTCAGAAATAGTATTAGTAAATTAAATTACTATGGACAAAAAGATATTATTAATATATTTATTAATTTCATTAACATTTTTAATATTCACTGCTCAACAAATTTAGCAAATCAGTAGACAAATATGTAATTTTGAAATTCGTAAATAATTTCGTTCTGAAATCTCCCCAGCTTGACCTCTGACCCCCTGACCTTCTCCATCTTGCGCCGGAGGTCTTGTACGTAACGGTCTCGCTCCTGTCGCTCCCTCTCGAAGCTCTCCAGGAGTTCGCTTCTCTCTCTGGTCCATCGCCGCTCGCCGTGCCGCAGCTTCCAGCGCAGCTCCAGAGCCACGCCATGGCTGTCGGCCAGAAGCCTTCTCTGCTCCTCCCGCTCCCTCTCCTGTTCCCTCTCCCTCTCCTGCCACAAGGAGTCCGTCCCACCTACTAATGTTGCTCCTCTCAACTCCTCCAGCTAATGAGATGATGAGATAAAAATGTAGGAACACAGACAAACATACAAGATTCATAGGACCTTTGTGGAAAGCATGAAGCACAGACGTTTGACAAAAAAAATAAATGTATGAAATAATAAATTGTGATGAATATGAAGGCCGTGAATTTGATACTTTACACATATACTGTACATCATCTCTTGGCTTATACTAAACTATAAATGATTGCCATCTTTTACAATTGAGAATCATTTTTATTTTATTTCATATAAACTAAGCCAGCATGTGAAACACAGCATGTGTACACGATGGCCCACGGCTCTAACGCAGGTGTGTGTCATACCTTTGCTCATATCACATGTGTGTATGCTTCTATTTCATACTGTCAGGATCTTCGCCGTGTATGAGGTAATGTTTGGGCGTGTCGGTACCTGTGCTATGTGGCTCCTCATCTCGGCACGCTGTATCTCCCACGCTGCTCTCTCATTAGCCAGCGCCTGCTGCAGCTGACAGCATCTCTGAGCCTCCTCCCGTAGCTCCGCCCTCAACTCCTCCAGCAGAGAACGCAGGGCATGAAAGACGCGTCTACTGTCATCCGTCTGAGAGAGAGAGAGAGAGAGAGAGAGAGAGAGAAGCAAGGAAGAGGAGATAACACCAGAGAAAAAACACCTGTATAATTAACATCAGATGCTACAATTTGAGCAATTTCCCTCTGGGATTAATAAAGTTCTTTGAATCTTGAATCAATTACTTAGTGTTTTACAGATAGCAATCAGGTATGAGGACGCCAGAGAGCATGAGAGAACGCACAAGGACAACGAGAGAATGTTCACAACCTGATGGCTCACTGTATTCACCAGACTTGTATGTAAATTAATAGTATATAATAATGTATAGGTGGCTTAGTGGATAGCACTGTCAATCGCATCTCCCTGTTTTTGGGTTCGAATCCCGTCTTTGCTCTGCGTGCATGGAGCTTTGTGTTGTTGCTTGGTGTTTCCTCTAGGTACCGACAGTCTAGAGATATGCTGTATTGGTACTTCAAATGAGTCTGTATAGTGTGATTGGGTGTGTCAGTGTATGTGTGTGTGAGTATCATGATTATCACAGATGTTAGTGCACTCAGGTAATCCTTGTGAGTCATATGGAATGGGATGGGAATGACTAACAATTGGTGAATCAGTGACTAAACTCTGTGCTTTTCTGCTCGGCTTATGCAGAATTCAATTTCTAACTCCATGTCTCCTGAGGTTCTAATTAACACAAGTCTTATCGCACACAGAGGGCACAGACTCGCTCCATGAACTATTCTCTTCAAAATGCTAAAGAGGGCGAGCATCCAATTTAACACGAGGGCGACGATTCAACACACGCTCAGTTATATAGACACTAGAATTTAGTAGAAATTTCTGTCCTGGCATCTTTATATTGTTCCCTGTACACATGGGTAAACCCTGGGGGCGCATGATCCGGCCTGGTGTATAGTTGGTGATAAGTGTTGTTCAGTCTACCTGTCTAAGGTCATAATTTTATGGCTGAGAGGTTTAATAGGGTTGTATAAATAGGCACACGCATAGTATATATACCATACACACACACACCCATATAGATCTATAGATCAATAGATATAGACACACAGACACACACACAGACAGACACACAGACAGACACACAGACAGACACACAGACAGACACAGACACAGACACACACACACACACACACACACACACACACACACACACACACACACACACACACACACACACA
>JAOTRS010000022.1:6473135-6486164 GCA_028565755.1 Dinotopterus cunningtoni
CTTTCATTTTTGTGAAGCTGCTTTGAGACAATGACCATTGTTAAAAGCGCTATATAAATAAAATTGAATTGAAAAAAAAAAAATTACTGGTGTATAAAATTTTGCATTCCAATAAAATGTTCTAATTTTCCAGCTGAACAACTTTACTGATTTACTGTCCATGAGCTCACAGGCTTTTTCTGGCATTCAAATGTTACTTCCTCATCCAGACTGACCTCAGCTCCCTCCTCGGCTGCTTCTGCCCTGCGCCCGAGCCTCCAGTGCATCAGGATCCAGCGCAGCTTCATGTAGACTATGATGGCATTCTGACGGAACAGGCGCACTTCCTGTTGCAGTAGGGCTCTTTCCTGTGGCCATGTGGGCTCATGCGGCTGTAGACCCTGCAACTCCAGACCTCGACGCGCCTCCAGATGTCTCAGCTCTTCCTCCTAAGGTAAATTGTGGTAAAGGGTAATGAGGTTGACGAACTGAGATGTGTAAAACCATGATCAGAGGAGCAGAAGATTAACTTTCCAGTAAAGGAAAAAAGTGCTGAGTAAGCACAAAAAAACCTAAGCATAAAAACTAAAAGAAATCTGGGAAAGATAATATGCCACTGGGGAAACAGATTTAGTTATTTTTTTGGCTTATTTGAAGTATATGAGGCTGTTTTTGTGTCTGTGTAAAACACTAACTAACGTCTATCAAAATACTTAAACTATTCATTAGCATGGCATTATCAGCGTGTAAACTGCCTTACAAAGAGTCTTTCATACTTTGTGCCGTGAAGCCTTCACAGCCTACAAAGCATGTTCAATATTTCGCTATATGACAAGCTCTGGTTGGCGGTCTTTGGGCCTCCGTTGAGAGGTCGCCACAGCGGACCAACCGATCCGCACAACAACTTTGGCACAGGTTTTTATGCCAGATGCCCTTCCTGACACAACCATCCCCTTTTATCTGTGCTTGGAACCGGCACTGCATCCAGTGTCTGGGATTTGGGCGGGAATCAAACACAGGCCTTCCGCATGGCAGGCGAGACACCTACTGTAGCACTGGGACACCAGTGCCCAATTGTCCAAAAAAAAAAAAAAGTCAGTGTTGGGGTAAAATAAGCTAATTTAATTAGCAGTGAGTAGCTTCCCATTTCTTTAACAAACGTCAAAAGACATCCCATAGTCATAGAAAAGATGTAATTGTGATCAGAGAAGGACCGTGATCGGAGACCATTTAAACGCTTGGTAAAGTTGCATCATAAACAAAAAATGGACAGAAGAAATCACAGCTAATGTTTAACAGTGAAAGTAAGAGCATTTTCACACATAGTGTGATGAGAACTCTCAGGATTAAGACTAAACAGCCATAAGAAAACCACTTGTTAGTGAGACTACTCAGAAAAAAGTCTTCAATTTGTTAGGAAGCATAAAGATTGGACTTTGGAGCGATGGAAAAAGGCCCCTAGTCCAGAGTGAAGGGTGCGTCAGGGTAAGAATTTAAGAGCATGAAGCGATGCACCCATCATGCATAGTGCCCACTGTACAAGCCTCTGGAGGCAGCGTTATGATCTGGGGTTGCTTCACACCGGTCAAGGTGTTATTTGGGCAATAAAATGAAGTCAGCTGACAACCTGAATGTAATGAATGATCAGGCTATCACATCTATGGATTTTAACTTTACTAATGGCACAGCCATATTCCTGGACTGTAGTCTTTATTTTTATACATGAATTGGCCACCATAGAGTAATGAGGTTAATCTCATTGAAAGTCTTTGGGATGTGCTGGAGAAGACTTTACGGAATTTGTCTCGACTCTCCCATCATCAGTACAAGATCTCGGCTAAAGAATGCAAATCTGGATGGAAATAAATGTTATGACGTTGCTAAAGGTTGTCTAAACAATGCAATGGTAACTAGGCCGTCCAACAAAATACTAGAGTGTGCAGCATATTTTTTGGCCAGTCAGTGCATGATGGGTCATTTTTTAATTAATAAAACACATCAGGTCATGCTAGAACAAGGAGAAAACGACTGTATTAACCTTGTGGTAGTAAATGCATTTCACCACCCTGCTATTCATTATTTTTTTAGAACATGATGTCCTGTTGTGTTTTATTCCATAAATATCATTTATCTTTTAGCACACTGGGAAGAAACGGGAAAATGACTAATGTAATATTCAGTGCAGGATGCTGTAGCACATTACAAATAGAGTCTGATCTAATATTCAGTATGGTAAAATATTGCCACTAGGCTTAATCTAATATTCAGTTTGGTGTATTGTAAAATGTCAGCCTGTTAAATGTGGCGTTTAAATCATCGAAATCCTGTAAGATTTTATATACCGCAAATGTAAAGAAACATCCGATGATAAAATGAAAATATTTGTGAACATAAGCACTTTCAACACCTTATCCAGTATGTAGAATCTTTAACAATGTTGAAGGATTTTTAAATAGGTAAGGAAAAAGTCAAGATTATCCTAGGAATGCTGTATTTTCACTATTTTGCATTTACTATTCAGGGCACAGTGGCTTAGTGGTTAGCACTATCGCCGTGCACCTCCAGGTCATGAGTTCGATTCCCATGTCAGGTCTGCATGCATGGAGTTTGCATGTTGTCCCCATGCTCGGCCGGTTTTTCGGTTTCCTCCCACAGTCCAAAGACATGCAGATTAAGTTAATTGGTGTCTCCAAAGTGCCCACAGTGTCTGAATGTTGACCAGAGGTTCTACCACGGTTGTACAAATGGGAATAAATACAATGGTCACCATTGGCCTTCACGGTCCCTATTTGGACTACAGAGGTTCTTGAATGGATGGATTTACTATTGATGTGCACCCCCCCTACAGACGTGTTATTTATATATAACTGTACAATAAACCTGATTTTAATATTTTTCTGGACTTATTTGTACTGGATCTATTTGTACTGGACTTTATTGAAAATTAATGCAGATAATAAAAGGTCTTCCACTAAAGATGAAACTGCTGTATTAACATTTAGACGGATGATTTATCCCGACTCTAATGCCTTCATGCAGACAGTGGCTCCTACCTGAGTGATGGAGGATGGCAGAGTGTCTCTGTCTTCCTGTCCTGCTCTCATCCTCCTCTCGACATCCAGACCAAACGGTGTCTCCCTGGCTGGAGTGCCCACTTCAGACAGGGTCGGCTCCCGGAGCTGAACGTCATCGCAACACAGAACGCAAGCTCTCAGAGCACATTTGAGGATATCATTATGATTGCCCTGCCTTAACGTCACCCATACGTGTATGGATGAATACTATAATAAATTACGGTAATAACCATACAGTAATACAGTAATTATACTGCCCTTGCTGTAAGTTGATACATAGTCTTTATCTCTCATTGTACGAGGCAAATTTTTTTTCAGTTCTCCTCCTAAAGTTAAATATGAGAATTGTAGTCAGTGGCCTCATTCTTAGTAGTGGCTCTGTAGGGAGTTGGTGTCCTAATAACACTCTCCCACATCCTCAGTGTCGGATAAACTGACAGACATGCAGAAATGGCAATTTGATACGCCTCTCTGTTCCTAAAGAGCCATGAAACAAGCTTTGATTTTTGCCTGGCATAAATGCGATATACCCAGCACCTAGGCTAGCAGCGATGGTACAAACTGTAAGCGACCGTTCTAGAGGACTTCTAAATATGTAGTAATTTTGGCCTCTTTTTGACATAACCTTTAATTTAAGCATTTTCTTCGAAAAGTGACAGGTTAGAGTGAATGCCAATGGAATTCTGTATGCAATCGCAGAAGCACTTCATGGAACAAACCAGCAGCAGCTCGTAATCATAAGACTTCAGTGGAGCAGGACAACATATAATATTTATAACATAATCTCACAAGTTGAGGCAAATATCACAATTGACTTTTCATACTGCATAGACTTACTATTTAGTCCATTTTAAAACATATCTATAAGAAGCAGTTTCATCAGTTTTACACGCATCTTAGTTCAGCTGTATTTAAGGTATACCAAGGGTTGCCAGGTTTTAACAAGATTTCCATCCCAAGTACATCTCAAAACCAGACAAAAAGCTTGAAACTAGCTACAAAAATTCAGCCATTGAAAAGGAAAGACACATTTTCACCACCACCTGTTGTGGGAAACCGTGGTGCTCATGCGTTTCTGATGTGCTGACATCATACAATAAATATCCCACCCATTCCCCTTTTTTTTTTTACATTTTTTTATACAAATCTTTAGAAAAAAAAAAAAGCAATAGAAATGCTTTTTTGTTTTTTTCAATTCTTAGATATAATTCCAAGACAAGATCTCAGAGGCCACGGAGAATTCCTAAATGAAACCAGTTTGGTGGGAGGAAAGTACTACCTTGGCAACCCTCTCGTTAACTGTCATGTACTCTGCTTCTCGTCTGAACATGGGTTAGCGTGATTTGTGTCCAAATGGGCCCCTGTTATTGCTTATTGCAGTTCCCATTTTGACCACTAGGATATAATAATAACTGGATGCAATAATAACTCTAAATGTGGTGGTGAATGTGCTCATCTTTAAATAAATACATTACTTAATTAATAAAAAAAATCTTAAAATTAATTAATTAATTATTTAAGCCAAATTAATGTCAGCTTAATTGGCAAGAAAATAAAACCTGTTTTTAAAATCGTTCATCAATTATTATTTTGATGGAATTTAAAATTTTAATTTAAAATCAACACTTATTGAACGGCTCATACTGTATGTGTGATAAACATATAGACAGGCTCTGCCCCACCTGCCTCTATGGACGAGCTGCCACTGAAACAAGCACAGATTTAGCACAAAAAGGCTTCATGCTAATCCCAGCATTCACCAGACATGTACAAGAGCAAAGTGTTACACGCTAGCCCAGAGCGCCTGAGGTAAATGAGTTGTACATGAGTAATGAGAAATCAAAGCCAACCAAAATTAAGCGCAGAGGATGTGAGTTGCATGATCTTCGCAAACAGAAAAAAGGTGTGCTATGGACAATGGTGTGAGATCATGTGACCACCAGTCTTATTCAACCGTAGTGCGTAACACGCACAGACGGTCAAATCCCTGCAATTTCTTAGGGAGATTTAAAAAAAAAAAAAGGCATATAACAAATGCACAGCTACTGTACAGTTCTTTGGGGACTTTTTTTATCCTAAAAGACATTACTTAGACATACTGTATATTGGTAATATAAGTAATAAGTAATTTTTTATAAAGCTTTACTCCTTTTTTATTGCAGATATGGCTTGGTTTCTATATAACTGTCTATAAAGAGAATAAAGAATCAGTACTGGGATAAAATTACAGGAAAATCCACCCTGAATGATCTGGATATTCATCTCTACAATTGACATTACGTCAAAGATTTTTATTTTTTTTTGTAATGAATTTCTGTGCTTGTTTGGTTCACTGACACGCTACGATGCATTTCTACTTTGATTAACAGTTTCCTCCATCACCCGCAAAGCCCTACAACTAAATGGTATTAGAGGGATTTAGCCCTTGCATCATCTTTACCTAAAGAGATGGTGAAGCCTGGGTTTAATCGTTTACTCAGTCCAGCTCTTTGACCTTCTCGTTTGCAACCTAGATCGGTTTCCAAAGATTCAACCCATCCATCAACATGATCATGCTTGGGTCGAACCCAGATTCTCAGAATCTGGAGCCTTAGCTGCCTGAGCCACCACTTCCACGTCTTAATATATAATATATGCATAATATATTCTTGTAAAAATAGTTTAAACTCCCATCTAGAAGCTCTTTATAATGAAACTTGCCGTTTAGCACACCTGGTGATGTTTCCTCAGTCATCTTATTATACGCGTTATCATATGCATGCTATTATCACACACAGCCGGGTAACTGCGCTGTAATAATGGAAAGCCATTAGGGTCAAAATTTGTAACACAAATTATTTACATGAATAATTTGTGTTATAAAAATAGTAATCTGTTAAAATTTCAGGATTAATCACAATGCGGTAATGTCAATATTGACAGCCCTAGTTTTGGTCTTGGTTTTCTGGGATGGTCTTCATGAGAGCCAGTTTCATCATGTTGCTTGATGGGTTTTGCAAATACACTTGACAATACTGTTCTTGCAAGAAATGTTCTTCCTACCTTCGTGTCTTAAAATAACGACAGTTGTTGTTGTTATTTAATTACTTAATGACATATGTGTTGTTTCATACTTTTGAAATCTCCAGTATTCATCTATCAAACTTTTGTTTAAACTTTAGACTGGTACTGTTTCCGAGTATTATATAATATATAGTCCAGCATTTTCTTTTGCTCTATCCACTATTTCTATGTCAGAATTTTAAAAATATGACAAGATCAATGTCGGAAACAGTAAGTGAGAAAAGAGTATTCTGCTCTTTTGGTTGAGAAGCTAACAATAAAACCTGACTTTTATTCCTCATGTCTGAGATTGTTGAAAATCTTTGCCCCTATTATACTATACTTCCATGTCTTTGTAACATCAAAGAGTCACAGAGTTATTATTTCTTCTCAGGGGAACAATGGAAATACAACACCAACCAACTCATTAGGTCCAGGATTGTTAAACACATCATAAATATTTCAATATGGAAATATTTAATTATTATTATTTCAGGGTGGATTTTTTACTATAAACCTAACAAAGAGGGCATGCATTCATTATTTACTATGATTTTAGTAGTCAAACCATAAAAAACATTATTCTGGAGAAATCATGTCAGAAGCTCCTATTTTCCATGTCAGTGCTTTTTCAGGACTTTATTATTATTTTTAAGTGAAACATGAATAAAAGTCATCAGCGCTTTCTTAAGCCCAGGAGGGAGATGGACGAGGCACTGACCTCGGCTCTGACACAGTGGGGCCTGCCGTATCTACTGAGCGCAGGCGCCTCCGGGCCATTCCGCCGGCCTGGGGACCACTCGAACTCCTGCCTCCGGCCGGACTGTGAGTGAGGGAGGGAGGAGAGGGAGGAAAGGGAGGAGGAGAGGACGGGTGGACAGGGGTGGTGGGGGCCCAGGAGTGTGGTGGTGAAGAGTGGAGAGGGAGGTAACGAGGGGAAGGAGGTGCATGGAGTTGATTGGTGAACGACAACAAACGGAAAATTCACACGATAAGACACTGAATTCAAAATAATAGTACGAAAATGAGTACTGCTTAAAATATACTCAAAAGAAAAAGACAAAATGACACAGAGATAGAAACAGGCAGAGTGGGCTACAGGACGAAGAAAAGCGCGAAAAGGAAAACCAACTTGAAGATAGTGGCGTAGGAAAGAGACGAGAAAAGGACGAGAATGAAAATGAACAGAATCATGGGCTGAAACATCTGAAGGAAACACAAAGAAAGAATGAGAGAGAGAGGCAGAGAGAAAGAGAGAGAGACAGACAGAGTGAGAGAAAGATAAAGATAGAGTAAGAGAGAGTAAGAGAGAGAGAGAGAGAGAAAGAGGGAGAGAAGGGGCCGGGAGAAAAAAAGAACGCAAAACACTTGTTATGAAGCGCATGCAATGAGGAATACATGAGCCTAAAAATCAACAACCGAACTGTGCTTAGCACCAAAGACATGCACGCACGTGGGTGTGTCTGTGTGCCATGTGTGTGCGCACACTTCAGCCATACTGTAAAAAAGCAGCATGCATATGAGATGCAGTTCTTAGCCAAAAGTCTTATGCATATATCAAATATTTATTATGGACCACTGAGTTATATCTGACATCACAATAATATACAACATACAGGTCATGCTTAATGTAATGCCTTAATGTAATGCCTGTACTGGTGTATGGTTTAAGTGTACAAAATGTGATTATATTTAAAAACTGGACTAACTGCAGTGTGTTCTTTTTAGTGTTATTTATAGTGCAACTGGATCAATTTTTGTTCCAAACCCAAATTATCACTATAAAAACCATTGTATCACATTTGATAAAGAAATCTCAAAGACTATAAAAATATAGCCGGGCAGGACTCTTCTGAGAGGTGCGCCCGCTAATAGAAAAATAAGTTTTAGCCATATGACCTCAATATGGTTCCAGCCACTAGTCAGCAGATACCAGCCACAAATGGTGTAGGCTAACACAGGCTTCCTGCAGGAGATTAAGTCAGCCAAACTCATCTTTGCAAACTTTTGCTCATTCGACATTACAGCAGCACATCGCACTTGAAGCAAAGTGCAACCTACCCTCTTCGACATACATGAGCTCCCAAATGCCCACAATTGGTGAAATGACTATGCTCTCCCTTCCACCCAGACAGAATAGGTTCCCTGATTCATTTACACGTCTACTGTCGAATTTTTATGCTTCGACATGTTTTCACCAGGAGTTTAAATTACATTTGATCACAGTTACTTGTGGTTCACTGTATTTCTGGCCACATTACTTCTGCCGAGTTGACAGCTCACCACTATCCTTGCAAAAGCATTGGATATTTCTTAACCACTTGTTTTTTCTTGCTTGATGCAGGCCATCAATATGACACTCCTGAATCTGTGACTTTTTTTAGCCAGGCCAGTGTATGCTTGATGAAACATTATAGAGACTTTTCCTTTCCAATCCTGGACCCTAAACCTGACCCAGAAGTTCAGCGACACCTACGAGTGATCAAGCAAGGAAGGTACCTGCAGATGCATGGGTAGATTCAGGTTTGTACAGACAATAACATTAATCAGGTGTGGGTGTGACTGTGTGGGAGGGTTTGGGAAGGTCTTTAATCGACTGGGATGGTGTGTGTGTTATGTACAAGTAACTACGTATAGATTTCTCCCATTGTATAAAACCTCCAATTATAACCAAACCATGACTGTTATTGCTCATCCTTTTTTTTTTTTTTTGCATATTTACTCTTCGGATACCCTGAAATGGAAAATAGCACTCATCTCACTGAAAAAATGAGTTTGCAAATTCACAGTTTAAAATTTCTGAAGTAAAATAAAAAGAAATTGAGTGTGCAAGCTGAAATGCTTTCCATGATTGAAGCAATGAAACTGCAACGTGGGCTGTCAAGCTGTAAATGATTTCCATGCTTAGACATGCCATTATGTATGTCTAGAAGCAAGAATACTGCCTTAAATTATAACTAATATGAACAAACTGTCATCAAATGATTTAAGCACCCACTCTATATTTACCTAATAGTATGAAACTAATATCTCTTGAGAACTGTTTTGGGTTTGTGGTGGATTTCTCCTTAAGGGCTACATGCCAGGCATGATTAGCTGATTAGTTTTGCTTGTTGAGTTTTGTTTAATATAAAGATTTAACCACTTGCTAAGCTGGAAAGAAAAGAAGCAGCAGAAGGTGAGCTTAATCATGTCTCGATGTAGCAATGACAGGAGGCGCTGCCAGGCTTGTGTAAAATATGATCTACCTGAAAGTCTGTAGACAGGTCCCTTCCCAGAGTTCCAATAGGCGAGTCACGGGACATGGATGTGACAGATGACAAAAAGCTGCTCGACTCTGTTAGATTAGGCATTGGCGAAAGATCGTCGCTGCGGTCCCTTAGACCTTCGCCCAGGTGGTCCACTTTCTCCATGAAGGCATAAAGCTCTGCCCGGAATGTCCGCATGCGAGCATTGATGGCATCTAGCACCTGAGACTGAGAGTCAGGCTTGGATTCAGCTGAGTCTCCGTCACCCCTGAAGTCAGATCCCTCCCCCACCGAGTCGGCTCCGGTCACGACAAGTCTCCCTTCGCAGATCAGACTGTTTGTGTCCGAGATTAGCCTCTCCACGGTCTTTCCTAGCCGCTCAGCCTCCCGTTTAATACCACCAAGCATCTCGCGATCCTCCCGTCTCCGCTTTGTGAGCTCCACCGGTCCAAGCTCAGCTATATCTGACCCCTTCCCAGCGCTTCCAAAACCTGAGGTGGCCGTCTTCTCGAACAGGTCCTCAGAGTCGCTCTCTCCACCAACTGGACCTTCTCGTTTGGGGTGAAGCAGCAAGAGCCGTCCTGTCTCTTCCTCCTCGGCATCCCTGCGTCCTGCGTCACTGTCGGCATCGCTGTCACGAGGACTTGCAGAGTGAATGCCCAGGTGTGCAGCCAGGTCGCAGCGTTGCATGTTTGAGATCAGTACACGGTTTTCGTACTGCAGCTTCATCACCTTACCGCTCAGTTCATTTATCTGCATTCGGGCAGATTTCAGCTCTTCCTGCAGGGACACGATGCCACTCACTGGCATGCTTGCACTACTGTTTCCAGACTTTAGCATGGCCAAAGCACCCTCTACCTCCTCGCCCTCACCATCCGAAGGTCCAAATTTAAAGCGATTGAGCTCGGTGGTCAGTTGTTTATTGCGGTCCTCGATCTCGGAAATGGAGCGCCGTAGCAGCTCAGCCTCTTCCTCCACAAACTGCAAATGGCGTCGCAGCTCAGTTGCAGACTCTGGAGCGTCTGCACCAAATGGAGATGTAGGCACACTGGAGAAAGGTTCACGCCCAAAGCAGTCACGCTCATACTGGCAGCGCAGGTCCTCGTTCTCAGCCCGCAAGCCTCGGTTTTCTACTTCAAGCTCTACAATCTTTCGACCCAGAATATTGGCCTCTTCCTCTACAAGCTTAAGGCGTAGTCGGAGTTCAGCTTCACGCGTGCTGTGCGGCCCGCCACCCGGTGCCTCGGCCAAGGGTAAGGGGCTATCAACGTCCCCGTACACAGACTTGTATTTCTGTAGCTCTTGCTCCAGCTCATCTTTCTCTCGGCCTAGCTTGGCCATCTTCTTGCGCATTAGGGCTGACTCTTCTTTAGAGAACTGCAGCTGACATCGCAGGTCAGCACTATCCTCCTGTACCAGAAGGAAAAAACAATACATGGTAGTGTAAAATGTACATCATTTATTATGCTTGATAAATTACTGTCCTACCCATAAACATTTTTCTGCCTATTAAAACCAAAACAAAAGTGAGTGAGATTAGTAGTGTACTGTATTTTTGATATTAACATTAAGCACAATTCCTTTTATCCAGATGTCCTTTTATCCCTACTTATCTTTAAAAACAGACTATGGACCATGCTTCTTTAATGTATTAGAAATTAATATGGTTATTGTAATTTAGCAAACACATTGCAACCACTTTTACTCTTTTTAAAAATAACTTTGAGTTAGGAAATGTCAGATTTTCTGAATCAGTATATTACACTGTATGACTGAATTAGTTTCAAACCCACTCATTACACACTCCTACATCATAACATGATGATGATGGTGCATCATAACAGTCTTTAAACACCACGAGCGCTAATGAGGTGAAAACGGCGTACGTTAGAAATCCCACGTACCCGCACTAGAAGCCGCGTGCACTCACAGGCACTCAACGTTGCCGGTTTTTTTTTTTAATCTTATTAAATCTTATTTACACATTTTGATATTATGTGGTAGGAGTGAATTATTTGCTAAGTTTGTTTCAAAACAATAATTATGGCGGATGACAGGGATACGTGTTTTGAAGTTAGTTTGTATTGTCTAAATGCTGCTCTTGGCTTTTAAGTGAGAATGTTATAAGGAACAGACTACATTTAATTAATCAGTAAACGTTTTTCAAGATTTAACATTTAAAATCAAAATCAGGAAAAAATGTAATATTGGTTTATACAATTTTATACAAATCTTGATACTTATAAAATTGCATGTTTTCAAATTTTGTCTTAAAGGCACACATTTCTGTTTTCAGGCACGGTAGAGTCTCTTGTTTCAACTGAAGTAACTCGTAGACAATGGAAAATTCTGATTGGATCAATCAGTTTATATCAACTGCCTAGTTAACTGTGATCATGATGCGTGTGCAAATATTATTTCTGCCAGGCTTGCTATATTAGTTTTAAGCTGTCAATCAATACTGTACATCAACTTCAACTCAGAGTTTCAGGGTATCTCAAACACAGGTTTTATATTTGATCTTTTTATTTTATTTTGATAAATTTAGACACGTCGTCAATTACATACTGTAGAACAGCATTTGTTTCAGTATGTTCACATGCAGCTTCTGGGTAAAAAAGAAAACCAGCAGACTGATAGGATGTGAATATGTTTATGTGTGTACGCGCGTTCTAAAAACACAAACCTGAGAAAGAGATTTTTTGTCTTTGAATGTTTCTCGGCTCCCTCGTCTTCTTACTGACACCTAAAAAAAGAATGAGATGATAGAAAAACAGGCGTGAGGATAGAAAACAACACCTACAGTGTCACCACAATCAATTCAAGATATTAATTCTGGAGCTGTTTTAAATACCACCAGTGTTCAGTGCTTTATCACATTATATTGCATCAATGTGTGATGATTATGAAAAGGGTTTGCTGATTATTATTATTATTATTATTATTATTATTAATAAATCATTATGAAAAGTAGCATCAGCTGCAAAGATTATATTAATGTTAGCTATTATCAGACCACATGACCTTTTTTCCATTGCTCCAAATTCCAATATTTATGACCCCTGCCAAACTGAAGCATTTTTTTCTCACTAGGCTAAGTGGTTTTCTTATGGACACACAGCTGTTTAGACCCAATTCTGTGAGGTCTCATCACATTGTGTGTGTATAGATATGGGCTTACTTTCACTATTAAAAATACCATATATAGATTTTTTTTTACCAACTTCACCTAGTGATTAGTGTTTAGTCTTGACCACATGTCTTCCACAAAGTTGATGGTTCAGCTCTATCTTTCCAGGTTTTCATAATGTTCTGAAGGGTTCTTAACCCAGTTCCAGTAATTTCAAATCTCCTTAGTTCTTTTCTTTGCTTGATTCAGCCCGATAAATTGACCCTTCTGAAATGGCGACCTTTTTTTGTTTTGACCGGGCAGTGTAATATGGTATTGTTTCTATAGCAATAACTTACAAATATGTATAATCTTTGAAATTGATAAGGTTGCTATGACGATTAAACATTTTTAGAAGTAGTCTTCAAAGTCACACATGCCACAACATTAAACATAACAATTTTAATTTATCAAAGGGCAACAGGTTGTACATGTTTACTGTTTAT
The DNA here is from genome assembly GCA_028565755.1 of Dinotopterus cunningtoni. NCBI lineage: Eukaryota > Metazoa > Chordata > Actinopteri > Siluriformes > Clariidae > Dinotopterus > Dinotopterus cunningtoni. The sequence goes on from JAOTRS010000022.1 coordinate 6,486,094, forward strand.
AATTAAGCTAAAAAAAACAAACAAAAAAAATTACTTTTCATGTTGCAAAGAGAGAATCCAAAAACAGATCC
>JAOTRS010000022.1:6550792-6562058 GCA_028565755.1 Dinotopterus cunningtoni
TTTCCATTATTTCTTATGGGAAAATTAAATTTGGTTTACGAGTGTTTTGGAATACGAGCCCACTTCCGGAACGAATTGTGCTCGTAATCCGAGGTTCCACTGTATTTGTAATTAGTTGTCTATTGTAGTTAATTGTAAATAATTATTATTTTATATAAAATTTAGTTAATTTAATTAAACGTTAATTAATAATCGATTAATCTTTAAATTATAAAAAAAAATTTGGTAATACAGTTGCATTATTAAAGTGATATCAGTCAATATAACTAAATATAATAACTCAATTTTCTTTTCCAGTGCTCTTCAAGAAATTAAAATGAACAAAATAACTTTTTGGTTAAATATTTGACTTGTGGAATATTTTAAATATTCTATAAAGTTGAATGTGTTCAGGTTACATGATGTTGTACAAATTAAATTAAATTTAATGATTATATTTTAAGATAAAGTGCCGATAATGGACTAGTGGGTTTGATTCCCGGCCACGTTCGATTCCAGTCTCTGTGTGCATGGAGTTTGCATGTTCTCCCCCCCTCCCTCCCCCGCGACCCTGAATACAGGTTAAAGTGGTACTGTATAGACGATGAGTGAGTGAGTAAGTAATATACAGTAATTGGCCCCTTAACCCTGAACTGTGAGAAATGAATGGACGTTTAAACCGGATTAAATGTTTTTGAACCATATAACATACAACAATGTAAGCACTAAAATTAGACCCCTCACCTCTCTTGGAGCGCTGGGATGAGTGCCGTGAGATATACGAGCCTCCGCTAGAGCTCTTGCGCCGCTGGTAAGTGCGCTGCTCAGGTTGGCGCACCTGGACAAGCTGCGTGGATTCGAAGTCCGTCGAACTTCCTAAGTTGAATTTCATAGAGCGAGGGGGTGAGCCTTTCTTTTTTGTCTCTGCTGGTCTCATTGGTACCATTCTTTCTTCATCTTCAGATTCATCGCAATGATGCGAGGTGTCTTTTTTTGTCTCTTTGGGGTCGTCCTCATCCCACAAACCATGGCACTGAAGAAGTAGTGTTTAAAAAAAACAGCATATGGATTAATAGTATGGATGGATGATTGAGGTACATAGATCCAGTACTGTGCAAAAGTCTTGAGCCACCCCTTATTTCTGCATATTAAATTAAATTACATTAAGTAGATTAAATTAAAGAAATGGGAACAAATGTTTTGGTGTACAAATGATAGTTTTACTGTAACAGGCTGCAAAGTAGCTGTTACATTCATTCATTCATAAAAAGATACATTTAAGGCACTATTCAAGGCAAGCCAAGTCATGATCACCTGCGACTCTGTTTAAACTCCACTCCACTACTTCCTCTTTGGTGCCTCATGCACCAGCTCCGAGCACACCTGTTCTTCATCTCCATTCATCACTCAGTTCTACAGTATATAACCCTCCGTCAAACAACCATTCTCTGCCAGAATATCGTGTGCCTTTATGCCCAATTTTCCAGCAACTTTACTTGCTTCACGTGTCGGATCTTAACCCACGCTTTACTTCACAGACCACGCTTCTCGTTGACTATCATTCACCCCCCGATCTCGTTTCTCAACCATGAATCTGGATCACAGACTCTGTTTGACTTCACGGCTTTGAACCACGCATATTTATGGCCACGATTTATTTCTGTGGATTTGCCCATGTCAGCGCTCACCGTGGCACACTGAGCATTCAGCATCACCAGTATACTAATCACCGGCCTGATCATCTGTCATCATCTGCACCTGTTTCTCACTGGTTCATGATTTAGGTTTGATATATTTTTTTTTAATGCTCAAATGAATCACTCTGTTGCTTAACAAACAAAAAACATTCCCCTGGAACAGGTATGAAAATGAGAGTCAAAAACTTGCCAAAAAAGGACAGCCAAAAACATCCTTCAGAAAGCCTGGAGAACTATTCCTCAAGATTACATTAAAAATACAAGAAAGTCTGGTTATTTGGACTTTGGAAAATGAAGGATGGCTCAAGACCTTTACACAGCACTGCATAAGTGTACATGCAGCTACACTGGGTAAAAACTTAAGATGTCTGCTTAAACCTAAGAAAAAAAAACAGTGTGGAAAAAAATCAAGCACCTTGAGGATTGAGCGATGGAAGAAGAGAGCGAGCAGCTGAACGAGGTCATAATGAACATAACCATCTTTTTTCTCCACTCCAATGATGTTTGGTGGGTGATAGGGCTTCTTTTTGTCCACTTCCAGATTCTGATTGAAGGGGAAAAAGCTGAACTGGAAGAAGTATTTGATGACGATGGTAACCTAAAGGAACAAGTTTCAGCGACATTTACTCACCAAGAGCAGTTAAAATATAATTCAGTTCAGTATATTAGTAAGAGCCTAAAAAGTTATTTACTGCATTAATATTAGTGTTACAATTGCAATCAACGTCCATGTGCAAATTAAAAGGGTGGGACTTGAACTTAAAGAGAAACTTGCCTCTGTGTAAATGATGGCCGTCATCCAGAAGCGTTTGCTGGGTCGTGGAACAGACAACATGGCCCACAGGAAGATTAGGACAGGTAGCACCAGCGTGGCCATGGAGGCTGAAATCATGTGGTTGAGGATGATGACTAGGTAGCAGACCATCTCTGAGTGCGCCACTAACAGATTGTAGAGAGCGTAGCATAGCTGCAGACCCAGCGGCTGCGATTTGTAGAAGCGTTCCGACCCATCCAGCTCCTCGTCAAAAAACATTCTGGGGCAGAAAACATTGAACTGGGAAATCATGCATATCTAATTATACATTTAGTATTACTTCTGTACATTCATACTGTGTTTTTGACCATTAGAGGTTTGTTTAAGCCTAGTTGTACCCACACAATTACAATGAAAAGCTTTAAAAAAATTGGTCTAACTGATCCTATGAAAAGGTTTTGTTGTAACTGGTGCACAAACCACTATGGACCTTCACACCATTCAGCTGAACTAAGTGGATAAGTAGATGACTCTTTGCACAACTTACTTGTTAAGCAGCAGTTCACTAGCTGTGAGCTCGGTGGTTTGCGATGGCAGCAGTGCATCGTCCGACAGCAAGTCTGATCTGCTGTCTGAGGTCATTAGCATGAGCTGCTTATCCTCGTCACTCTCCTGTGAGTCGACTGAGAGACGATCGAAGCTCACTGCTTTGCTATAGCTGGGAGGGACATCTGCATCCGACGTGTTTGGAACGTCCGTATCTGGGGTGAAAAGCTGGCTGCACGGCCTTTCTGCTGGCACGTGTTCTGGTCCTGAGGATTCACCGTCTTCTCTCCGCGGACTCTGAGCTTCAGCATCATTTCCCTGCCTGTCTTGGTCCTCTTCCTCATTATCTTCAGGTGCCCATTCTCTTTCTCCAAGGTTTTCCTCATCAGGCTCCATTTCATCTCCATGTTCCTGCTCTGATTCAGGCTCAATAGAGCTCCAGGGGGCTTTCTCGTCTTCCTCGACATGTTCAGGTCTTTCGTCATGGTGATGTAGTTGATCCTGCTCGTCCTCCACCTCATCGATGGTGTCGTTAGTACCTTGTCTTGAAAATAAAGTGATGCACTGCGTGGCCTCGCTGTTAAAAACACAGAAATCACACAAAGACAAGGATAACACTGGTAAACTAAAGTTATCATATATAATTCAATAGCACTGTGAGCACTTATTTTCTCTCAAAATAAATAGTTTTGTTGTTACTTTACTGCTAGATTGGACGTTTTCCCAAGTGTTCATGCAGCAGGAACTGTATGAGAGTCCAGTGTTTGTACAGGAATGTCAAGCTGACAACACAATACCGTTGTATAGGAAGACGTGTTCTGTATCATAAAGCTTGATTTTTGTTTGATGTTGAGGCAATCAAGGGCCTTAAATGGTCTTAATTTCAATGTCTCCTGTGATGAGTCATGAATTAATAGACTGCTATGTCACAGAAGTCACAGACGAACTGGAATCTAAATATAGGCATAAGGAGTGAAGATGAGTGAGGATGCGTAATGTAGTAGTGTTCAAGACCTGGAAATGTTGCTGCTGCCACTGTCTGCACTGGAGTTGGACATGTCCATGCTGTACATTTTGCGCAGCTTTGGCCGAGCACGTTCGCTGGTTTTGGGCACATGTTGAGATACTTCGTCCAGGTTGTCCAGCGTGGATTCACGAGAAAAGAGCATGGTAGCCTCGGTGTATGCGCTGGATGGAGATGGATGGAGATGTGACTTGATGAAAGGAATAATATCATGATATATGTTCACTAGGTTGCTATTAATATACATTACCAATATACCTCATACTGTACTTGCTCAATTCTAGTTATGTAGAAAGCAGCTCTGCAAAATTTATAATCTTATTAGTGAGCATTGGTGATATGCTTGGTAAAGGAAACCCCTGATCTGCAACAAATCAATACTTAAACAGTACGAAATATGGCACCATACAAGTTTCATTTATACCAATAGGACATTTAATGTGTTACGTTTCATTGGTGTTCCTTCATTATCCCATTTCCAGTTGCAAAAAAATTGTCATAAATATATTTCATAGCAACATTATTATGGAAAGATTGTTTGGTGATAGATTGTGACATAATTGATTAGATTAAATACCAAATTCATCAGTGGGTTATTGCTGCTACTGCTGCTGCTGTTTAACATCCACAATATTATACCAAGCGGAGGGTGAGAAAGGTGAATATGCAATGAACAATGTAAGAAAGCCTGATAGAATGCAGAGATGAATGAAATACCCATGATACTGGTTGTATACCATGAACATAAAGGCCCTCTTACATTACTTCATGATTTAACCATTAAAAGCTAAGGGTCAGTACTGTATCTTATGCCTTCTTTACGCTAAGTTGTACTTTTTTGTTGTCAGCCAAATACAATACACTCACTGTTCAGTAATCAGAAAGTGAATCGCAGATGAGAAATCGAAAAAGTAAATCGGGTAAAGATTAAGTTTTGTCTTAAAACGACTGCAGCATATTAAAGTTCACTTATAACACTTCAGCGCTGTTATTTTGAAGAAAATATTAACTAAGCCCAGTAAAAATATTTAGTTCAGCTTTTCTAAATTAATATCTATTAGTGCAGGTGTGTGTTTACACCGATCAAGTAGCTTATTAGCACATTATTTAAAATAGATTATTTTATCCGGCAAATTACTGTTTGTAACATTGCTTTTACTCAACATTTTGATTTTGGCACATTACAATGCGATCTCTTTGGGTATTTTACACGCCCTCACCTCGGACTGCTGCGGATACGTTTGCTCTAACGACCTGTGTTTTATCCCATAGTGGCGCTTCACAGTACTGCTTTTTATTAGCACCATGGTTTCGGAAACATATTAGACAAACTGGTTTTAAATTTCCCACAGGAAGAATAAAAACACGTTGATCTGTCCAATCATCTTTGACGGTTCAGTTTTCATAGTGTACTTGCTTTTTTTTTTGGAGTGAGCCATTTTGTGTCGCGTGTTCATGTATGCTTTGTGAGGATTTGGGTACCTGGTAGGTGGATTACGGTCATTTCTGTGTCCTCTGCATACTCTGTGTATACATGGTAAATTATCGAGCTAATTGGCTCTGTTGAGTGATGCGTAGAGCCAAACAAAAATCTGGATTCCGCGACATAATCTGCCACATAACTGATCATAAGGTCAACGTTTTGATTTTATTCGGTCTAGCCAGATTTCTGCGCTTCTTGCCTAGTCTTGAGACTGATTTCGGGTCCTCTAATGTATGAAATGTAAAGATATCATTAAAAGAGCGAGGTCTGACCAATATACAGACAAAATTTTCTTTTCTTTTTTTATTTATACAGATTGGACAGATACCTAGACATGCTATCTCGGGATGCCACAGAGTCCTGGCTCTCTAACGTATATCCCCTGCGTCTTCGCCGAGGTTTCTGAGAGCCTGAAATTGAATCCTCCTCGCTGATCTGATCCAATCCGGACTCACGTGACACGTTCAGACGCATCTGCTTCTGGTAGTACACGTGGATGCTCTCACGTGATGGCACGTTGCCCTGTGGGATCAGTGCAAAGGATATGAATTTTATAGAAAGAAAAAAAGAACAAAAGAAAACGTTTGTGTGCGCCACACCTTTTTGACCTCTCTGGTAAGCATGCAGCGTTCGATGCGCAGCACAGTGGAGATATCTATGTATTCTTTACAGATGCTGTTAATCCACACAGTCAGGCTCTCCAGCGTGGTCAGAAACAGCACCCAGGTAAACTTGATGATGTTGAAAACCCTTTTAATAATGTTGTCTGTGAAAAAAGAAGGGGCATCGCTGTACCTCAATAGTTGTGGAGATATGTGAATATTTAGAAATCGACAATGATACAATCTGCTTTATAAAAATATTAGAGCTGTCAATATTAATGTGTTAACACATGTGATTAATATAGAATTTTACTTTCTTTTTTAACACATATTAATCATATGACCAAGTTTGACCCTCATGACTTCCCATAATCGCAGCGCAGGTTATCACTGTGCGTGATAATGGCATGTTTAACGCAAATAATAAGATGACTGAGGAAACATCACCAGGTGTACTGAACAGCAAGTTTAATTATAAAAAGCTTCTAGATGCAAGTTTGGATAAAACCAATATTGTGTGCTCGAGCTACCTTCAAGGGGAACGGTTTTCACATGACTACATTAGATGTAGGCTGTGGCTCAGGTGGCTAAGGTTTTAAGTTGTTGATTTTTGTTTCTTAGGATCAGGGTTCGAGTCACACTGTCGGTGGGTTGCCACACCTCAGACTAACTAGCCACTTTATGCAGTGCCGGCCCGAGATTTTAATTTAATATTTTTTAAATGTTAATGCTTGAGATATTATAAAAATCTGTTTTCTCTAACCAGTTTGTCATGAATTTTATTCCAACATTGCACATCTATAATACAAGTAAATCTTTTTTTCTTTCTTTTTTGGATTTTCTCCCTAATTTAGTCGTATCCAATTCCTCCCTTTCACTAGGGGGCTCCCACATTAAGCTAGTACTACCACTCAGTCGGGAGGGCCGAAGACTGTCACGTGTTTCCTCCGAACCACGTGACGCCAGCCGACCGCATCATTTCGAACTGCTCGCTCACTCACCGTTGGGGGCGGCGTAACACACTTGGAGGACAGCGCTATCCACTCCTTCCGCTTACGTTATAGCTCACAGATGCCCCTGATTGGCTGAAGAGCCGTGATTAATGTGGGAGCACCAAGTACCTCTCAGCCCTCCCCTCTGAGAGAGCTCGGCCAATCAGCAAGAGGTTACAACATCACCCGGGAATCGAACTCACGATCTCCGGGTGATAGGGCGAGTGCTTTACCACTGCCCATAGTTTAATAAATATTTTTAAAAAAAAAACAGAAAAGATAGGCAGAAAGGCAGTCTTAAAAAGTGACTACCCTGCCTTTTATATAAAGGCATTTTTTAACTTCCATTCTAATACATAACGTTTCGCAGGGTGTTGAGTTTTTATAAAATCAGCTGACATTAAATCTGACTGCTAGACAAATCACAGATGTATATTAATACAAATTCTAATACGTGCATGTTTCTATGGTAACAGCATACACAAGAACATTTAGGACATTTTAGGATGTTTCACATAAACAGATTTGGAATATGGTGAAGTTTTGTGCAGGAAGAGATTTATACAGCATGTTTGGATGTAAACGAGGTCTCTAAATCAGAGCTTTATAACAGTCAGATGTAAAACTGGAAAAGTTCTCAGGAGGACAGAATTACAGTTTCTCAGTAACACGACAAGCTGTGTGGGATTTTTTTTATTTTTGGCTTATTAACTTTGAGAGGAAAAAAAGATTCTTATGCAGAATGACTGTTTGTAGCTCCTATGGAGTAAATAATAACAGGGATTACTTTATTTTATGGACATTCAGCAGCTCTCACTCACTCATTCAGTCACGTCTATAAGCATTAACCTGTATACAGGGCCAGGAGCCTATCCCAGAACCCTTATTGCACCCTGGACAGGGGGGCCAATTCATCGCAGGGCACACCCGCATACACACACACACACACACAACGGGCAATTTTTGAACGCCAATTAGCCTAATCTGCATGTCTTTGGACTGTGGCAGGAAACTGGAGTACCTGGAGGAAACCCACCACATTCAGACGCATTTAGTATAAAATATTACAAGATCCATATTACAGCATGTTTATATTTAAAAATATAAAAATTTGGGGTTGAAACTTTAGCTGGCCATATCACGGCCTTTACTGTAACTTTAATATCTATCCAGATGACATTAGTAAAGTTGACTTGCAGCCATACTCTTCATCAATAACGTGCATTAGAGCTAAAACATAATAAACTGCTCAAAGTCAATCTAAATTAAATTTCTGTCTGATTAAACGAAATGAAGGAAGTAATAATCCAATAAAGCAGTGCTTCCGGAACATTATATGCATAAATTAGGACTAATGTAAAGGTAATGAGCATAATTTCCAGTAGATACAGTACCTGGTCCGTCCTGCTTATCCTCCTCTGAACTCTGCTGTTCATCATCTCCCATTTCGATTGCAACCTGACCTGCTCACACACATACACACTTTTAATGCTTTACCGAAATCTTACCAAATTGAACCGATATAACCGTTTATGTTCACTATACTATGTACTATGTGTAAAATTTCGACTGAATTTGCAGCATGCACCTTCCTCCTTATCTTTCCTGTGTCTACGTCCTCTTCCGTATCTTTTCCAGAATTGCCGCCGCCCCTTTCCACGCTCCTTAAGAGCCGTTTTGGAGTCTGTGACCCATGCATGGTACACAAACTGTAAAGCAACACAAGCGGCTATTAAAATACTGCAATGACTTTTTCAAAGCACAGGATTTCTACTCTGGTCATGGGGAATCCCCCGTCTTGCCAATGTTAATGTTTTTCCTCTCCTAACGCACACAGTTCAACTCAGGAAGGCCTGAATTAGCTGATTAGTTGAAGGAGACATGTTGGGGGAAGAAAAACAAAACACGAAAATGTGCAGAACAGGAGGAGCCCAGGACCTGTGCTTTCAAGAAACAATGACATACACATAAAGTTTCTGCAGTGAGTTTCACAATCAAAAAACACCAGCCTGAAGTCAAAAAACCATCTTCACCTGGGCAACAAAATGTGTGCGTCTGCTTGTGACATAATATTTACTCACTAATTAATTCCCAGATCTTTAACTGTAGTTGTTTGAATTCAGGCTAGATAGAAACCAAGGAAAACAATGGTATATGTAATGACAGTCTTTTTTTTTTTTTTTGCCCCACTGGCACAGAAATATCTTTTGTACTCTGAATTAGAATTCAGCTTTCATTAGTTTGGACTGTAATTATAACTTGTATACAGTGGGGCAAACCACATAGACTAAACACAAATATGTACAAGACAGTTATGCAAAATAAATAAATAAATAAATAAACAAACACGAACAAATGCACCTAATCTGACAACTGACCTGATGAAAAACGCATGCCAACCACTGAACACAATATAGATTTAACCGAAACGTTTTCATTCCATGTCGCACCACAAAAGAAACTCGTTTAGCTTATACACCTAAATTCGACAGCATGGAGTGAAAAGGCGAGGCGCTGTTACAGATACACATACACATACAGTAAACCATAAACAAACACAAGAAACCAAACCAACACAGCATAACCTTTAGATGATACCTTGGCTGCCCTGATAAGATACTGAAGGATAGTTTTGGGCAGTTTTAGTATAGACCTGGGCAAAGCCAGGACAGCTGAGGCAAACTTTCCGATGGCTCGCTGAGAGAGAGAAATGAAAACCAGCCAGTGTCAGAAGCAACATTTGGAAATAAGTCGAGGACTACAAGCCAAACTGCAGAATATCATACTACTTGTATCATAAGTGCCAAAATTCTACTGTGATTACGATGCCTGATGTTTTAATGTAAGAGTATGCACGTTTAAATATACACCCACTAATTCAGCTGAATGCCAGTTTGACTAAACAAAACTCTACTGCTCGATAAACATTTTTTCATTTTTATCGGTCAGAAGGTGCTAAGTTATTTTCTATCAACTCAGACCACAGTGCAAGGTTTAATTTATTGTGCTCTCCAGCGTCAGTACTTTGTAAAAATCAGAGGTAGAGCTTTTCCAAACTTTTCCAAAACATAAACATCTTCACATACCTAAATTTTAAAATTTACTTAATTTCCAAATTTTCATAAATGCCAAAACAACACTGCTGAGAATAAATTTGTTTGTAACAGGTATAATGTCAGGTCTGATGTGTGCTTAGACTATTTAGTGTTTTTCCTCTAAAGACACTAACAATGCACATTAATTTATTAATTTGTTCTTATTTGTTCTTGTACACATGCCTGAGTGTACTGAAAATGAATTAGTGACTTGTTGAGCTGAAGCAGAAATGTTTTTTCCCAAAAAAAAAAAAAAAAAAATGTAATAATTATAATATTTATTATTATTACCTTTGTGGTCTTGACCTGACTGAGAAATAAATGTGTATGTGTAGTTAAATATTGAAGTAAGTGTGTGTGTGTGTGTGTGTGTGTGTGTGTGTGTGTGTGTGTTCTGACAGGTGTGATCCAGATTCACACCACTACACCTGTAATCAGCAGCACTAAAGTGGACATCAGCAGTGTGCAGATAGTGGAGAGTCAGTCAGAGCTCGCACCCGTCGTTAAAGCTCACGGTAATTATTGACCATTAACATGGATGTACATGCACACACACACTTATTTCACCAAAATAACTAATGGCCAGGAGTTCTGTTCTCTTGATTTGTATTACAGTGGAACCTCGGATTGTGGGTAACACGGTTTGCAAGCATTTTGCAAGAGGAGTAAAAATTTGTAATAAAATTTGACTTGATAAACGAGCGAGTCTTGATTTATGTATCATGTATCACGCATGCGCTTCTTGTTTTGACGCCGAGCGTCACGTGATCACAACTTGAGCCAATGTGTTTTCTCTCTCTTGCTGCGGAATTGTAGGTAAACGTCTTCCATGCTCGGTCTCCAAAAATGAAATTACTTAAAGAATAAAAGAAAGAGAGAAACGAAAGTCACAATAAAAACATTAACAAATAAAAATATAAAAGAGAAACAGACCATGACAAACTTAAAGGGAATAAAAAAGAAAGGGTGAGAGTGAGATGATTGTGTGTGTGTGTGTGTGTGTGTGTGTGTGTGATATGTGGGTTGCAGGGTGTCTGATGTTGATTGCGTGGATGACCACGGGCAGTATGGGAATGCTCATCGCTCGCTTCCTA